>JAVTVY010040977.1:0-19361 GCA_036873755.1 Hanleya hanleyi | reverse complement strand
ATAAACTTAAACATCAATGGTTCCGAGGTTCGGGACTGGTAACGCCCGATGTGATTTCTAGGGTTGTATAGCTCTAGAAATAAACGGTATACAGTTGCACAGCATAGTCAGTGTATGGAGCTACATAGTAGAGTAGACTAGGAAACATTGGGGCAAGCGATCTAGCCCCCATACTTAGCAGAGGACTTTCGGCGGATCACATCATCAACTGAAATCTACTATTTCCTTAACACACTGGTAGACTAATAAGGGTGAAATCCTTATTCCCGATCAACCGGAGTAAAGGCAATAGCGATTTTGTGGATGTGTTTTTTAACTGTCAAATTCGGCTGTTGTAGTGGATGGAGAATTTTTCTATAGTTCACCGATCGGAGAATGTTAATGATAATATAAGGTTCTGCTCAGTACCAAGACAGACATCGCCGTTGAAATTGTGACGGGTGTCAGTGTGATTTCCCCTGACTGTACCCCTGATGAGGCTAGGGTAATATAACAAGCCCAACGTATCAGCTTAATAAATCACCCAGAGTGTTATTGATTAGTCATATTTAAGTTTAATATGTTTACTAAAAAACGAATCCTGTACTCGTCCCAATGCACACAAATGCAATGCAAATGTAATTCCAAATAAACTTTTTTTTTGTGCAGGATTAAATAGTAGAACAGTCCAGTTAAAACAAGAGTACAGGAAGAGTTGTTTTCTTTGACAATAATTAAGGATATGTATGTAAACAGCGCTGAAAAGTATCCCAATGCCAATCCTTTTCGGAGACTTGTTTGCTTAGCTTAGTGGAAAATACACCCGCTATGTAGACACACATTCTATCTATTTAAAACCAAAGGATACCATTTAGAACTTTAAACCCACGAAGTGTTCATGTTCTAAACTTTAAACTGCATAGGATGATTATCTATTCATCACCTTGCATACCTATTGAAATATCACGAGGGCTAGCGGGGAATAGTAAAGTCAAACCCTGACGAGGTTGACTGGAAGGGTTAAGGTAGTTGAGTAGTAGTATATAGCCAGCAAATCCTACTTCATTGACCTTTGACCTCTAAGTGCACTCTATCCCATGATGCAAGGCAAAGGTTATTGAGTGCACTTAGCAAATTAGTGGACCGATTGGGTGGAGTGAGGTGTAAAAGTGAAGCGCTCCTCCAGGGCGATCAAGTCATGGCTGGGTGCTTGTAAATTGAGGATTTGTCCCGAAAGTATAACACGGACTTTACCCCTAAAATAGGGGAAAACCCCTATCAACCATGTCCAAAAGGGCTAAAATCTGTCCCCGGCTTATGGGGGCCTGCCGACAGAGGCAGGATGGGGGAGTGGGTGGATGTCAATTGAGGATTTGTCCCGAAAATATAAAAAAGCGGAACACGGACTTTACCCCTACAATAGGGGAAAAGCCCTATCAACCATGTCCAAAAGGGCTAATATCGGTCTCCGGCTTATCGGGGCCTGCTGAGAGAGCTAGGGTGGGGGAGTGGGTGCATGTAAAGTTAGGATTTGTCTCGAAATTATAAAAAGCGGAACACGGACTTTACCCCTAAAATAGGGGAAAACCACTATCAACCGTGTTCAAAAGGGCTAATATCGGTCTCCGGCTTATCGGGGCCTGCCTATCAAGTTATGGGTGGGTGCATGTAAATTGAGGATTTGTCCCCGAAAATATAAAAAGCGGAACACGGACTTTACCTCTACAATAGGGAAAAACTCCCATCAACCATGTCCAAAGGGACGGTTTATACTTGGTGTAAGAACGCACAAGACAAAGCCTACAATAGAGTGTCTGAGCTCAACAATGCGTCTAGACGTGACCCTTTTCAGCTGCACAAAAGCCTCAACAAAAGCCTCAACAATGCGTTCTTACACCAAGTATCGACCAAAGGGACCGTGGAACATTCGTGAACATCCGGGTACTTTGGGTTTTTATATCCGGGACCTTGTCCACATCCGGGTTTCCCGCTGGGTTTTTCCCGTCGTTCCTCCGTCTTCCATCCGGGTATTGTGGTTTTACATCCGGGACATTGTCCACATCCGGGTTTCCCAGTGGGTTTTTCCCGTCGTTCCTCTGTCAGCCATCCGGGTACTGTGGTTTTACCTCCGGGACCTCATCTTACATCCGGGTTTTTATATCCGGGACCTCTTCAACATCCGGACAGATCCCATTTAGGGGTATTAATAATGGTGACCTGATGGCACCCCCTGGCGTCAATATGCTCAAAGATAACCTTTCACAATAGCGGATATTAATAATGGTGCAGCAAAGGGTCACTGCCGGATCACGTGACCGTCCGGAGTTATCTCGCCCCTAGTTGCAGTTTTTGCCACCATGGCAACGAGTGGTCAATACGACCGATTACGTCACAAATAGGCCCTGGTGTCAATGGGACCGGAGATGCGCTTATACGCGATCGATATATACGAGGGCCAGAGTGTGAGTAAGTGAGTGAGTGAGGCATGCCCAACGCCCGTGAGGCGTGCCCAACGCCCGTCTTAACGCATGGACGCGCTAACGATGGTGAGTGATTGAGTGAGTGAGAGTGAGTGAGTGAGTGAGTGAGTGGGCATATAAGGTCGTTTAGGAGTAGTAGCCAAAGTGGACATTTTGGGGTGTGAAGGAAGATGTTTGGGGTAGAAATGAACCATCCTTGATCCGAATGCGTCGGGTGAAGTGGCATCTTGTAGCAACGCCCGCCAACGCCAAGCTTAACGCTTCAACGGCCTGGTGAATTAGCTCCAAAGCTCTCATTTTAATGGAATTGTTACTAATTCATTGGAAATGCAGTGACGCCCGTCAACGCCCGTCGTTACGCCTTAACGCCCTAGCATAACGCCTTGACGCCATGATATAGACCGGAGAGAGAACAACAACAACAAGGATGACAGATGAGAGAACAACAACAACAACAAGTTTTCATATAGTTTATTCTCCCCAATGTTACATCATACCCACGCTGGGGGAGCCGCGTTGGGTATGTTTACAATTCAAGAAGACTCTTGTCCGATCAGAGGCCGACATTTGGCGCTGCATCTGTCATATTCTCGGCTGCTCTTGTTCAATCAGAAGCCGTCCTTTCAGAAAGTTCCATCTTTGCTCGGTGTGATCTAAACATCGTCGGGCAGTTCAGGATTTTGTTCGGGCAGCATGTCCTGAAAGAGTTGTTTGCGCATCCTGATCGCGTTTTCCAGGGCCTCGGTGGGTGGTAGGCTCATATCCTCTTCCAAGTGACGCTTGGTCTTCATGATGGACCTGTGCGTGGGGTAGCCGTTCATTTCAAGCGGTAGTAAGGTCTACTATTCATAGATCGCCATGGCTGTTTTCCTGATGCAGGGGCGCATTTGGGTGTATGCCTGTTGTAAGTTAACTTGTCCGGCGTCCTCGATCGCTGCAGCGTGAGTATTGATAGCTTCTCTCACAATACGATCCCAGAAGGTAGGTTCTGCCTCACTTTCCTGAGGTGTAGGCTGACTATCTGATGTCAAGCTCTCCGTATCACTAGATAGACTCTCAGCAATCTCTGTTTCGATATCAGTCGATAAACTCTCAGCAATCTCTGTTTCGATATCAGTCGATGGACTCTCATCAGTCTCTGTATCGTCTTCTTGTGCCTCGGAGTTTTCAATCCCATGTATATTTTTCTCGTGTCGCATCATATCGTAACGTCTGGTGAACGTTCGCACTTAGAGCAAGTACAAGCCATGTTGACGGTTGAAAGTCGATTGTTCGTGTTTTGGGAATACACAGATTTTATAGACAGTAACGCCCGTCAACGCTTAGCGTAACGCTTCAACGCCCTGGTGAACTAGCGCAGAAGCTCTGATTTTCATGGAATTGCCACCAATACATCGAAATGCAGTGACGTCCGTCAACGCCCGTCGTTCCGCCTTAACGCCCGTCTCAGCGCCTTAACGAGCGATAAAGGGGATTTGGAGAACGATTGACCTTTGGCCCCTGCGGACACCCATACCTGGGCTCGTGGTCCATAGCCCGGGCATCAAGGATGGCTGTCACCCGTCAAGGCCCGTCGTTACGACTTAACGCCTGTCTCAACGACTTAACGCTCTATCTTTACGCCTTAACGCCCTAGCATAACGCCTTGACGACATGATACAGACAGATGAGAGAAAGAAAGATCAACACGTTCACGAGTGTTCCTATAGTTTACTATCCTCTCCATCACATCATACCCAAGCTGGAGGAGCCGCGTTGGATAGGTTTACAATTCAAGTATGCTCTTGTCCAATCAGAGGCCGCCATTTGGCGTTGCATCTCTCATATTTGTTCTTGCCCGTTAGATGTATTCTCGGCTGCTGTTGTCCAATCAGACGTAGCCATTTCAGAAAGTTCAATCTTCGGCCATGTTCGCTCTGATCCGTTTGTTCTAATCATCGTCGGGCAGGCCAGGATACTGTAACGACAACATGTCCTGGAACAGCTATTTGCGCATTTTGACCGCATTTTGCAGGGTCTCGGTGGGCATATCCTCTTCCAAGTGACGCTTTGAACTCTGCGAAGCAAATTGAGGCCCCTTGACCTTTGACCTCTGAGTCCTATCACGTGACCGGAAGTGACATTTGACCCCTGCGAACCATTATTATCCGGTTTTGAGTGCATGCGCAGGGGTCAAAGGTCACTTCCCGTCACGTGACCGGACTCATAGGTCAAAGATCAATGTGCCTCAATTTGCTCCACAGAGGTCAAAGCGTCACTTGGAAGAGAGTCTGTCTAGTGATACGGAGAGCGTGACATCAGATAGTCAGCCTACATCCCAGGAAAGTGAGGCAGAACCTACCTTCTGGAATCGTATTGTGGGAGAACCTATCAATACTCACGCTGCAGCGATCGAGGACGCCGGACAAGATAACTTACAACAGGCATACACCCAAATGCGCCCCTGCATCAGAAAAACAGCCATGGCGATCTATGAACAGTATATCTTACTACCGCTTGAAACGAAAGGCGACTCCACGCACAGGTCCATCATGAAGACCAAGCGTCACTTGGAAGAGAATATGGGGCTACCACCCTCCGAGGCCCTGGAAAATGCGATCAGGATGCGCAAACAGCTCTTTCGGGACATGCTGCACGAACAATATCCTGAACTGCCCGACGATGCTTAGATCACATCGAGCAAAGATAGAACTTTCTCAAAGGACGGTTTCTGATTGGACAAGAGCAGACGAGAATATGACAGATGCAGCGTCAAATGGCGGCCTCTGATCGGACAAGAGTCTTCTTGAATTGTAATCATACCCAACGCGGCTCCCCCAGCGTGGGTATGATGTAACATTGGGGAGAATAAACTATATGAAAACTTTTTGTTGTTGTTGTTGTTCTCTCATCTGTCATCCTTGTTGTTGTTGTTCTCTCTCCGGTCTATATCATGGCGTCAAGGCGTTATGCTAGGGCGTTAAGGCGTAACGACGGGCGTTGACGGGCGTCACTGCATTTCCAATGAATTAGTGACAATTCCATAAAAATGAGAGCTTTTGGGCTAATTCACCAGGGCGTTGAAGCGTTGAGCTTGGCCTTGGCGGGCGTTGCTACAAGATGCCACTTCAAACGACGCATTCGGACCAAGGATGGTTCGTTTCTACCCCAAACACCTTCCTTCACACTCCAAAATGTCCACTTTGGCTACTACTCCTAAACGACCTTATATGATTACTCGTTCACTCACTCGCCATCGTTAGCGTGTCCATGCGTTAAGACGGGCGTTGGGCACGCCTCACGGGCGTTGGGCAAGCCTCACTCACTCACTCGCTCGCACTCTGGCCCTCGTATATATCGGTTGCGCATAAGCGCACCTGCGGTCCCATTGACACCAGGGGGCGCTGTAGACCTACTTGTGACGTCATCGGTCGTATTGACCACTCGTTGCCTTGGTGGCAAAAACTGCAACTAGAGGGGAGATAACTCCGGGCGGTCACGTGACCCGGCAGTGACCTTTTGTTGCACCATTATTAATACCCGCTATTGTGAAAGGTTATCTTTGAGCATATTGACGCCAGGGGGTGCCATCAGGTCACCATAAATGGAATCTGTCCGGATGTTGAAGAGGTCCCGGATGTAAAAACCCGGATGTAAGATGAGGTCCCTGATGTAAAACCACAGTACCCGGTTGGAAGACGGAGGAACGACGCGAAAACCCAGTGGGAAACCCGGATGTGAACAAGGTCCAGGATGTAAAAACCCAAAGTGTACCCGGATGTTCACGAATGTTCCACGGTCCCTTTAGACATGGTTGATAGGAGTTTTCCCCTATTGTAGAGGTAACGTCCGTGTTCCGCTTTTTATATTTTCGGGGACAAGTAGCGGGGGTATTTTTTGAAGCTGTAAATTGCAATTTTAGCGTATGTGATAGAGTGCACCATTTTAAGTGCAGTATAAAGTTTGGGATATAGGAAAGTTTTAGCATTAGTATTTTTAGAAGCTGGTATTGCTCATTTTTAAGGTGCATACCATATTAGGTAGAAATACCGGAGGTAATTGAAATTGCACCATTTTAAGTGCAGCATAATGTTTAGGGGTATAGGGAAGTTTTAGTAACAGTATTTTTTTAACCTGGCATTGCTCATTTTTAGATGCATACCATACTAGGTAGAAATACTGGAGTAATTGGAATTGCACCATTTTAAGTGTAACATAAGGTTTGAGAATATAAGGGAGTTTTTAGTAGCAACATATTTTGAAGCCGGAAGTTAGGGTCAGTTAGGATAGGGTTAGGGCTGGATACAAAAGACAACGAAGAAAAAGGTTGGAATGCTGGAGAAGACCCACCCCAAAAATTAGGAAGTTGAAGGGTGTGGAAGTGATCAGTTTAGATCACAGAGATTACGTTGGGCCAGCGGATATAGCCGAGAATCCCGATGATCCTCGAACCAGATTGACCAATGAAAAGCTGGAAAGGCTAACAAAGGGAATTGAAAAAAGCAAGCCAAGATTCGGGGCACTCGATCTACACCCAGTCGTATAGAAAGAGGTATAGACCCAACGAGAGATTTGTGGAAGCAAATATACAGATAAGCTTGCCGTATCCTCTCCCAGATTAAGTGCTACGACAACTGCCATGATTACCACTTCCGTTTTGTCCATTTCACAACTTTCTGGCCCAGTGAGACCATCAACGTCCATGAGTGGAACTTTCGTTTGACTGACCGTAGCCTATTATGCAACTCTCCTCCCCCTCCCATTGAACGATAATCATATTGTTTCGATGAAAAGCATAGCTATGATACAAGTAGAATAACTTCAAGTCATCTATGACACCAGCCGCCTGGCCATACACATCATCTATGAGACCAGCTGACTGGCCATACACATCGTCCATGACACCAGCCGCCTCATAGACATAATCTATGACACCAGCCGCCTAGCCATGCACATCATCTATGACACCAGCCGCCTAGCAATAGACATCATCAATGACACCAGCTGTCTGGCCATACTCGTCATCCATGACACCAGCCGCCTGGTCACACATAATCTATGACATCAGTCGCCTAGCCATAAACATCATCTATTACGCCAGCTGTCTGGCCATACACGTCATCCATGACACCAGCCGCCTGACCATACACATCATCCATGACACCAGCCGCCTGGCCATACACATCATCCATGACACCAGCCGCCTGACCATAAACATCATCCATGACACCAGCCGCCTGGCCATACATATCATCCATGACACCAGCCGCCTGACCATACACATCGTCCATGACACCAGCCGCCTGACCATAAACATAATCCATGACCCCAGCCGCCTGGCCATGCACATCATCCTTGACACCAGCCGCCTGGCCATACACGTCATCCATGACACCAGCCGCCTGGTCATACACATCATCCATGACACCAGCCGCCTGGCCATACACATCATCTATGACACCAGCCGCCTGGCCATACACATCATCCATGACGCCAGCCGCCTGGCTATACACATCATCCATGACACCAGCCGCCTGGTCATACACATCATCTATGACACCAGCCGCCTGGCCATACACATCATCCATGACGCCAGCCGCCTGGCCATACACATCATCCATGACACCAGCCGCCTGACCATACACATCATCTATGACACCAGCCGCCTGGCCATACAAGGAAGTGGACTAACCACTATGGTCTCCAACCAAAATGGGGGGTTTTGCAACCGGCTTTATAGAAATGTCTTCGGGTAATTGCCCCACTTTGTGAATTACACATTGGCGTCTCTGAATTGTGTTTAATGATCCCATCTATCCCCAGGTCGGCGTTGTACACAACGTATTCACACACTTATTCACACAATTATTCACATAGGTATAGATATGGTACCGTCTCTGTGGGCTTTTCCCCGCTAATACTTTGATATTCACATCCTGGGAAAGAATATCTGGATTGGATCCTCAGAGTATCTCGCTAGTGGTTCTAACTGCATGTATAAAAACACACTTTCTGGTTCCAATAAGAGGCAGCTGATCCAGACCAGCAGAGTTACATTATTTTCAATGGACAAGGTTAGTTCTGACAGCGAATATTAAACCCAAAGGATTAAATTGTGGCAGTGGAGTTATGGTGACATATTTAGAACTCCCCTGCAGCCGAACTCGCCAGAAATGCCGTTATGTGTCCAAGTTTGACAATTTCCATGATACACAAACCATTTTGGCGAAAACAATAGAATATGTATTCATTTTACTTTTGATTATTTCGGGCAACTGATCACATTCTCCATAACTGTGAGCTCATTGTGCCTAATGCCATATAAATTAACGCTGAACTGCAATAAAGAAAAAACTAGCGGATATTAAACTATGTATGACAATAGGACCATTACATAGATATCCACATAATTTGTTGCAAGGATGTCAAAGCTTTAAAGCTGTTGGCAATTAGCCAACAATTCTCAGTCCTCAGATCAGATCAGCTGATATGTAAATGACCGCGGTGCGTTCAGCTGTTCTGGTGTTATCGACACGTATTGTCTGATTTTCCGGCTTTTTATACAAACAAAATCAGCCATAGATATAAGAATTCAGAGATACAATGATAGTCAATTCATATTTTCAACAACCATACTTGGGAAGGTAAAGTGTGTACTGATATTCAGAGGGCTACTTACCTTTTTTCGAAAGTGCTAACTATCATCAGCATCAGCCTTCCTAATATTTTTTTTCTATGCATTATTTAAGTTCCATATTTTGCAAGCCTTGACTGTTACTGCAACATTTTCATTCATTTTTCATTTCATTCTGATGTTGTGATGCCTCTTTAAAGGATCGTCTCGGGTGACCAGGCAAGGATTTCCCCCAAATTTTGGTGGAAGGAAGTTTTCAAATGCAAATATTCGCAATAAAATTGTTCAATATAAAACACATAGAATGGATCCTCAGAAACATATTTTGTTTAAGCAGGGACCATATAATAATTTATTATACGGACCCTGGATTAATGCAAAATGTCAAATTAAAAAAATATTGCAGCGTTTTTCTTCAGGGTCACTGACAAAAGTTATAGGGTCCAACAGAAATGGTGTTGGGACGCGGGAGGGGTGGACCCCTCAAATGACGCAGTCTGAGAGCCACCGAGAATGTTTGTTTTTTATTGTAGATATTCTCAAACATAAACTAGGAGATATTGGATCGATATAAAAATCTAATAAATAATAAAGCAGATATATTCGCTATTGAGTGAAGATACACATCAGGAACATTAAAAGGATTTTAAAGAGCTTACATGGCTTTATACCACCAGTTCTTTACAGAAAATAAATATATTCTGGAGATAGCAAAAAAAAAGCAAAAGATACATAAATAATAATAACAAATATATATATTATAGGTATCCGCTTTAACTCAGTGTTTATGCCAATGCCCAGTCCATGTTTCTACCCCGCTTTATTTTGCCAATCTGGCAGGAGAGCAGCAACATCAGGAGATAGCCCAACAGCGTGGCGCCTGGTTCGGCTGGGCCAACGAATAAGCCCCTACCATTATGTTTCCTTCAAAGCACTATGAAGAGTTCTCGGGATTGGTCAACACTCGCGTTAGTGCATGCCGGTTAGATCCCACAGGCGCCATATCCAACAGGGGAGCAGATAGGATATAATTTTAATTAGATTGAAACGAAGACTTGATACATATAGATCACATACCGGTATGTCAAAATAACTATTAACCACTTCCTGACGCATTTGTGTCTCAAAATGAGGGCGGGAGTAGCATGTATAAACTTCTTCACAATTACAGTGATGTGATAAAAGATGCGATATCTTCTGGAAGCTTGTGTTGATATTTCATCAAAATTGTTGAGTGAAATTTCACTCAAGTAAGAGTGGGAATTGATCCAACTCAATACTTGAGTGAGATTTTTACTCAACTTGAGTTACTTTTCCCTCAACTTGAGTTAAATGCACTCAACCTGAGTGACATTCACTCAAGCATAAGAGTGGAAATTGATCTCATTCAAGTTGAGTGAACTTGAGTGGTTTTAATTCAAGTTGAGTGAAAAGTAACTCAAGTTTAGTGAAAAGTACCGGTAACTCAAGTTTGACTGAACAGGTACATTTCACTCAAACCTGAGTGGAACAGTTCACTTAAGTTTTTTTATAGAGTAGATTGCCATTTCAGAGACTTCACAAAAGCCGTGTAAGCTATATTTCGCTGCATTTATAAAATATTTTGCTTGGAAGAAAACGTAATTTAGCAGATTGGCTGTTTTGTTGTCAGGTTGCTTTAGGGTTCCAAAATATTGTCTCTCAAGAAAGCAATATTTGGAACCATGGCGGACATGTTTTAGGTGTCATTTTACCAGAAGGAGTTTTATATGGAGATAACTACAAAGTTATTTCAAGCGTGATATCAAGGAGTACTGGTGGTCATTTTGTAGAGTTCAGTTTGTTCTACACGATGCAGAGAAAATAAATTATGCAGAGTTAACTACTGATTTTTGACAAGCTCCAAAGTTAAAATGGACAGACTATAGAGTATCTATTGGTATAATAATCAGACCAGCATCTATTCGTGTGGCTTGTGAGCAATATTTAAGTTGGAGTTTCAATATAAATCTAAAATCAGACATTATCGCCGCGAGCGTACATGTGACAAAAATGAAAATAGAAACATAAATCTACATACATTATGTTCAGGATTATATCCGGGAAAACGCGTAGAACGCATCTCCGGCGACCTAGGATCCCGGAGCTTCCGGGGCCTAGGCGGCCCCTGGATCCGCCCTTATTGTATCCCAGCTCCACACACACGCAGTTCTATCTACAATTACCAGAATGAACTCTTAGTTTACAAAATCGGACATGTGCATGTATTTTCCCAGACAGAGAATATATATATTCATACCGTATATAATTTGTTTGAAATCATATGCTTTACTGACGTGAACGGAATACATCGAATCCATCCTCCATAATGCAGGTATGTAGGCCTATACTCCGTACCTCCATACCAGACCCTGCATGGAGAATAGAGCTCACAGTTATTACTGGACCTGTCCGTTTAAAATATCACGTAATGAACGGACGGCGTTTTGGGGCAATACACTCTCAAAAATATTCAGGGAATAATCCTGAATAGATCAGGCTGTACATCCACAACTCAATTTCAGGGATTTTACCTGAAATCCAGGGATAATTTCCTGAATTTCAGGAAAATGATCCCTGAATGAGTGGATTTTCCCTGAAATTCAGGCAAATTTACCACCCTGATTAGTATGTTCCCGACTCTATTCAGGTACGTAAAATCTCCTAAAATTCAGGTAATTTAGCTTTCATTCATGGATGATATACCTGAATTTCAGGAAATTATTCCTGAATTTCAGGTAAAATCCCTGAAATTGAGTTGTGGATGTGCAGCCTGATCTATCCATTATTATTCCCTGAATATTTCTGAGAGTGTACGCCACCTTCGTGGATGTTGGTATATTTAAATGAAGGCCCAGTTTAGGTGGAGAAAAAGCTGGAGGACAAACTCTTTGAAGTCCGAGAGGAAACCACATGGGACGTCTCTTAAGTCAAAACTATTTTGGTAACTCGTTTAGACTTGATATACATGATACTACACTAAATGACATGTTTACGGTTAGAACACTAAAAGTGATGTTGAGTTTGAGCAAATGTTTCAGCTTAAACGTGTTTAGATTTTGAACATGCATGTTTCGAATTCATACGTGTTAAGTTATAAACACAAGTTTAAATTCTAAACACCAAGAAGAACCCTAAACACGTTTGGGCTGAATAATGTGCTCAAACTGGACCTCGGGTACTCCGGCTTCCTCCACCAATCAAACTGACTGTCACCATATGAGTGAAACAAACTTGAGTGTGACATTAAGCCAAATTCCCTCCCTCCCTCAAACTGGACCTAGTTTTTCACGTATTCCACGTAAAAGCGTCCGTCACCAAAAAAACGCCCCTTATCGCAGAAAATTCAAACCACATTTTTTTCGTAGGCCATATATTAGCATGCGGTTTTTTTCTCTTCGCATGGTCATGAAAATTCACCCACTTATCAATCTAGATATTAAAAAAAGAAATATGGGAAAATCATATATGTATTCAATGGGCGTGTGAATCGGTCTTAGAGCATGCAGTTAATTAAGAACCCCAAATGCAACGTCAACTACAACTGTCAAACCGTAGTGATAATGTATAATATATGAAGACAAATTCGCCTGAAAAATACAGGAATATTAAATTAAAACTTAATATTGAAAATGACTTGGTCAATATTTTCACCCACATGGGGAAAATAGTGGTCCAGTACTATATTGTTTGACACTTGTAGATCTATTTGACGCCGCATAGTTTCCCTTATAATCAAAATCTACCTATGGCATACAGGTATTCTTATAATTTGTTGAACAAATTGTTTTCTTTCGCCCGTCATGAATTGCAAAACAAAGCAAAAACGAACAATATCGACATAAGTTCCTTGGCTCTTGTTTCACAGTTTTGTTCTTTTGTCCTTCATTGGTCTACCCCAACAATAGACCATTCACTTACGCTTGGGTCTAGTACATGTATATTGCACAGTTTACATGTGTATGTGACATGAGTAGTATATATAGTGGATTTAAAGTCTAATTTCACCCGGATGTAGAGGTCATTTGAGGAGGATTTGAGGAGGAGAGGTCAAGTGCACTATAGTTCCGGCAGAATCACCAAAAGCTACCTCCAACACAGGAGAGTTCCAATTGTTGAAGGGAATGTATTCAGAATGTATTTATTCGCGGTGATGCGGTCTGGCAGCGGTTTTGGCGGTGATTCGGTCTCGGGAAAAAGCTTCCGCGGAGAAAAAGTACTCCCTAGATAAAATGGTCCGATGGGGTCGAGTGAGGTATCAAAGTGAAGCATTCGTGAAGGGGCATATAATGGGCTGGGTGTGGGGTTGAAATATCGGCATTCTGCGCATGCGCGGTGGCCCAAGGGTATGGAAATAGACGTTTTGGGATGTAGGGGAGCCCCTAATGGTCCAATGGGGTCGAGTGAGGTATCAAAGTGAAGCTTATGTGAAGGGGCATCTGATGGGCTGGGTGTGGAGTTGAACTATCGGCATTCTGCGCATGCGCGGTGGACCAAGGGTATGAAAATAGACGTTTTGGCATCTAGGGGAGCCACTAATGGTCGAATGGGGTCGAGTGAGGTATCAAAGTGAAGCTTACGTGAGGGCATCTGACGGGCTGGGTGTGGGGTTGAACTATCGGCATTCTGCGCATGCGCGGTGGCCCAAGGGTATGAAATAGACGTTTTGGGATGTAGGGGAGCCACTAATGGTCCAATGGGGTCGAGTGAGGTATCAAAGTGAAGCCTATGTAGGGCATCTGACGGCTGGGTGTGGGGTTGAACTATCGGCATTCTGCGCATGCGCGGTGGCCCAAGGGTATGAAAATAGACGTTTTGGAGCTAGGGGAGCCACTAATGGTCCGATGGAGTTGTATGAGGTATCCATGTGAAGCATTCGTGAAGGGGCATCTGATGGGCTGGGT
Organism: Hanleya hanleyi; assembly: GCA_036873755.1. NCBI lineage: Eukaryota > Metazoa > Mollusca > Polyplacophora > Lepidopleurida > Hanleyidae > Hanleya > Hanleya hanleyi. The sequence goes on along the minus strand of JAVTVY010040977.1, from coordinate 5,367 downwards.
ATGGGGTTGAAATAGGGTCATTCTGCGCATGTGCGGTGGCCCAAGGGTATGGAAATAGACGTTTTGGGATCTAGGGGAGCTCCTAATGGTCCGATGGAGCTGTATGAGGTATCCTTGTGAAGCATTCGTGAAGGGGCATCTGATGGGTTGGGTGTGCGGTAGGAATTTCATTCTGCGCATGCGCAGACGCAATGCGGAGCTCTCGTCCAATCAGAAGCGAGTATTTCAAATCCGTCACAGAGCTCTCGTCCAATCAGAAGCGAGTATTTTGACCCGCTGCATTATGGGACATATCCAAGATGGCGGCACGTATGTTCAAGATGGCGGCACATCCGGTATCGAAAACTGGCCATTTTGTCGGGATGTGGTCACCTAGTGTCGAAAACTGGACCCTGTATGGGTCCCGCTAGACGTTTTGGAGCTAGGGGAGCCACTAGTGGTCCAATGGGGTCGAGTGAGGTATCAAAGTGAAGCATTCGTGAAGGGGCATCTGATGGGCTGGATGTGGGGTTGAACTATCGGCATTCTGCGCATGCGCAGTCTGGCCGTAGTATAGAAATAGACGTGTTGGGGTGTAGGTGGGCCACTAGTGGGTCGATGGGATCGAGTGAGGTATCCATGTGAAGCCTAGGTGAGGGAGTTACACTAGGGTGTCGTATCCATTCTGCTGCGCAGGTCACGTGGGGGTTGTGACGTCACTTCCGGGTTTTTCACTAAAACTACCTCGAAACATAGAAGAGTTCCAATTTTTCCCCTTACACGTCCGTATGTTCAACCTCCGGGGTTTTTCCCGGCGCGGCCAGCCCCGGCCCCCCAGCGCGAGCGCGCGCGCACGCGCGTCATCACCGGCAGTGCGCGCGCGCGCGGGTCAAAAGGTCAAAGGTCACCTCCAGGTCATACGGTCTTCCTTTCAGCAAGGTTCGGAGAATACATAGAACTTACTTCCCTTATATGTGTTGTAATTATAGTCATAAACTTAATCTATACGTGTTGGACGAGTCTCTTCACTCACCGTATACACGCACCTCAATGAAATGCCCGCTCCAAACCTAGACCAAAACACGTACTTGGTCTGTGGGCTGATTTCATTGGCTCTCTATTTTTACTATAGTGCTCTTGCATTCTAACCTTGATGGGTTACATTTTGGCCCCATTCTAGGCCACTGATTGGCTAATACGGTGTTCAAAACCAGTTTCATACATTATGTTCATATAACTTATAGTAATAAACTTAATCTATACGTGTTGGACGAGTCTCTTCACTCACCGTATACACGCACCTCAATGAAATGCCCGCTCCAAACCTACACCAAAACACGTACTTGGTCTGTGGGCTGATTTCATTGGCTCTCTATTTTACGATAGTGCTCTTGCATTCTAACATTGATGGGTTACATTTTGGCCCCATCCTACACCACTGATTTCAGTTTGACTGAATCTCCACATTGGGCGTTTATGCATTATGAATAAAACACACAACACAGGGTGTTTTTTTGGTGAGATCTCATTTTGTTTTTTATTCAGTAACAACAACAACGTGAGAACAGCCACGTGAAAACTGAAGCCCAGAACAGGGGGGCTTGTACATTGAAAGAACTGAAGCCCAGAACAGGGGGCTTGTAAACTGAAGCCCAGAACAGCGGGCGTGTGTACATTGAAAGAATTCAAGCCCAGAACGGGGCTTGTACATTGAAATGATGGGCGGCCCAGTCATATACGAGTACATCGCGGTCCTCGGCCTTGGGTACTCGTCAAACATCTGTACGATGGTAGATAAGGGTCTTCCCCGGCATCGATGGTACAGGTAAAACAAGCAATATTGTCCGCACACACCACTGGTCAGGCTTTGCAACGTTTGACTGTTCCAACACCACGTCTCTGTACCTTGATCCATGAAGTCTGTTAAATCGGGATGGAGGGGTGGCAGGCCGTACGGGTCAAAGTATTCGCCCTGCTGTTCTGTCAAGTACACGGCCATCCAATGTTCACCGGGTCGATCCATCGGGTGCGCGTTGAGAACGTAAGCAGCAGGATACATACGGTCTAATGGGAACACATCTCGGGCGAACACCCCTTGAAAGACCCTACGTGTCTCTGGGTCATTCTCCAGCACGGTGGTTATCTGGTCTGTATCCATGTTAGGTGGAGAAGTCACACAGGAGGTTGCGCGCCTTGTCCACTTGAATGATGTTGTCAAACTCGGCGTAGCAGATCACATTGACAGTGGTCGCCAGGGCTCGTGCAAAGTGGATTTCCACCCGTAAATTGCCTTGCTTGGCCAGGGCCAGCTGATGGTCGTTCTCTAAGGTGGGGGTCAGATCGAAACAGAACAACGTGTATCCGTTTGCGTAGTGCTCCCGACTGATGAAATTCCCTTCGTCCTGGTTGATTTGACCGGTGGCTGTAAACAGGCTCTGATAGGCTCGAATGAAATTCCTGCGCCCAAACTTCGGTGTTAAGGCCGTGGCTGGCACCTGTTGTCCATCCACATGCAGGGCCACAAAATTGATGCCGAAATGTTGAAAGTCAAACGGATTCTCTGGGTAGGCTCCGCTGAAAATGGTATTTTCCACACAGGCCAGGATCAATCGCTTGGGTAGTTCCCCCAGGAACAGGTTTTCTTTGTTGGCGCCCATATTTCCAGCAGGCACAGAGAACACTTTGGTTTGTACACGTCGGATAGGGTACTGGGCTGGTTTTGTTTCCAAGGCTTTCATGTCCCAATTGAACGGCTGGATTCGGTTTCACTTTTCGGACATACAGCACTGCCTCTTGGATGATAATCTTATAGTCCGCTGCATGCCCGTCTACGTTAGTGGCCATCAAGGCGAAGGTCGGAGGCGCCCGTATCAGTCGGATTTTGATGGGGATCTTGTTCAAGAGGTACCGGTCTTGCATGAACATGTTTGTGTGCAGTCGACCCATCATATCCACCTAGGCACTTCGCAGTGAAAGCCTTCCGTTTGTTATATCCCACATTGTCCACCGTGTCCATGTGCTCGGGTGTGTCCTGATAGAATAAACCGGCTGTCAGTTGAGACTTTTTAGCCTCTCGGCCATACGACAACAATGTCTCGATGTAGGCTCGATAGGGGTACGTGTTGGTGGAGTCACTGATGAGTTTGTCGCTGAGAAAAATATCCACCTGTTCAAACATCGAGTGCTGCCAGAGATTCGTCGGGCCCACCGTTGCAGCTTGGACGATTCTGGTGCCATCCCCACTGACCACCTTGGCTTTCACATACATGTATGTATGGGCTAAATCCACATAGGCCGTATCCGCATTACTGATGGTGAACTCGATGGGCCCGGTTTCGTTGATGCTGGAGAGCGGGAGATGCTCCACCCACAATCCTTGTTCGGCACTGGTCTGTGTGGGCGGCACGGTCCACAAATCAAATTCACTGTTGGTGGAGGGGCAGGACTCGGCGTGGATCAAGGACATGTTTAAGAAAAGATATCCTGGGTCTTCGATGTGCGTCGTCGCTGGGTCTTCGATGTGCGTCGTCGCTGGGTCGGTCGTCGACTGGTGCGTGGTCTCAGTGGGGCAGCTCTTTTATTCCCTACGGTGCGTTGTGCTTTGGCCACCAAGACGCCTCCCGCTTCTTTGGCCCGCCGTTTCAAGGCTTCTTTGGGTGCCGTACCCCCAAGACATCACCGGCCACTTGCAGTCCACTGCGTACCGCTTGTTTACCCATTGCTTTCACCCCACGCGTCACCAAGGGCAGGGACGTTTTGACGATGCTGCCGAGTATGCTCCCTAGCCCATGTCCTCGTTGCATGCGTGCACCGCTAAAGACCGGAAAGCTACCCCCGGCCTGTTGGGCATAATAGTCCATATAGCTGCGTGCATCGCACTCGTAAGGTACTTTCATTATGCAAAGTGGGGAGCACGTGCTTGTCAAAAATGAAGTGTCAGCTCCACTTTCCCGCGTTCGAATGCCACCGGTCGTCCCGTGTCATCTCTTATATCCACCGTGATCGTATTGACGTCGGTTTGTCGTACGGGCAAGTAGAGCATGTGGATGAAACTGTGGGTGATTTGATCTCCATACGTCTTTTTAATGGGGACCACCCGTAACAGAGGTGTGTTGATATCGCCCACGATGTGGTTGTCCACCACGTCCGAGTAGACGTAGAGTCCATACATACCCGACTTCATATCCATCGGCATCTCGCCATGGTGTTCGGTGGGACCAGCGAACGTCTTTAGATCGAAACCCAGCATTTGCTGTAGGATAGGACTCAGTACGACACTCGCCTTGCCGGTGACGATAAGCTGTGCCTTGTCGTTGTGTGCGTTGTAATCGAAGTCCACGTGATGCTTGAAGGGAAAGGATTTGATGGGTTTTGAACTATTTGTGACCTCCCGTAGAGCCTTATAATGCAACAGTCTTGACAGCCAACCCATGAACTCCTTGGGGGTATCGTATTGGCCTTCGGGCAGGGTCGGGTGTTTTTGCCTTCGTAGGTCACCTCGTACCACACTTCATTGGCTCGCACGTTGTACCACGAGTAAGGGTATTGGATATCCACGAGGCCACATTCCCTGCGCCCAGGTAAATGCAACGGTTGCGGTAACTGGGTGACGTACTTGGCCACGGTGTTGTCAGGAAACACATCCAGCGAACTGTTACTGGGTAGGGTGAGGTAAAACATGGCGACTGAGCTGTCCTGCTGCTGCTGTTGGTTTTAATAGGTGTTCCAGGCCTTGGGCCGTTGTGTTCGGCGTCGTGCTCGTCGCGTTGACTTGCTACGTGTCACGGCTCTGGAGATGTGGGGTGTCCTGATCGAGGGTGCTTTTTTAAAGATCTGAAAAGAAGGTGCCGTTGTGGTGGTGGTGATTTGGGGGGTGACTCCGGTTCCCAGTCGGATTTTCAAGAAGGTGGTGCACGACTCGGTGATTGCTGGGTTCGCTGCATAAAGGCCCAGCGGTGGGGGTTCCCCACCAATTCCTGTGGTACATGCATGTCTTTCAAGCCTTGAGCGAAAACCTCCCATCCTCGAGGATCCGTGTGCGACCTGCGTTGACGCATCAGATCATTCACTAAATCCGTCATGTGGGTCCCCAGGACCACCTGATTCTGTACCAGGAGTTCGCCTTTATCATTCCAAGTCATGTTAGGATTCTGTTTCATCCGTTGTAATACCAGGCCAGCTTGTTTCTTGAACGATGCAGGTGCACTCTTCAGGACTTCGTCTTCCACCCTTTGTGGGGCTGTGGGTGGTACCCCTGGTAATGGCGGCTGTTGGAGCGGTGCTGAGGTCGGCGGTGTGTCACGTGGTGGTGGTGGTGGTGGTGGGGTAGAGAGGGGTTTGTATTGGTCCATGTACGTCATGTACCGTTGAAGCGTCTCATTGTACCGT
>JAVTVY010040976.1:0-18233 GCA_036873755.1 Hanleya hanleyi | reverse complement strand
TGCGCAGAATGACCCTAATTCAACCCCACACCCAGTCCATCAGATGCCCCTTCATGAATGCTTCACTTTGATACCTCACTCGATCCCATTGGACCATTGGGGGCTCCCCTAGCTCCAAAAAGGCTATTTTCATGCCCTTGGGCCACCGCGCATGCGCAGAAGGCCGATATGTCAACCCCACACCCAGTCCATCAGATGCCCCTTCCCGAATGCTTCACTTTGATACCTCACTCGACCCCATTGGACCATTAGGGGCTGCCCTAGCTCCAAAACGTCTATTTCCATACCCTTGGGTCACCGCGCATGCGCAGAATGCCGATATTTCAACCCCCCGCCCAGTCCATCAGATGCCCCTTCACGAATGCTTCACTTTGATACCTCCTACGACTCCATTGGCCCATTAGGGACTCCCCTAGCTCCAAAACCGCTATTTCCATACCCTTGGGCCACCGCGCATGCGCAGAATGCCGATATTTCAACCACACACCCAGCCCATCAGATGCCCCTTCACGAATGCTTCACATCGATACCTCACTCGACCCCACTAGACCAGTAGTCAATCTCCTAGCTCCAAAAAGGCTATTTTCATACCCTTGGGCCTCCGCGCATGCGCAGAATGCCGATAGTTCAATCCCGCGCCCAGCCCATCAGATGCCCCTTCACCTAACCTTCAATTTGATACCTCACTCGACCCCATCGGTCAACTAGGGGCTCCCATAGCTCCAAAAAGGCTATTTTCATACCCTTCGGCCGCCGCGCATGCGCAGAAGGCCGATATATCAACCCCACACCCAACCCATTAGATGCCCCTTCACCTAAGCTTCACTTTGATACCTCACTCGACCCCATCGGACCATTTTATCTAGGGACTACTTTTTCTCCGCGGAAGCTTTTTCCCGAGACCGAATCACCGCCAAAACTACGGCCAAACCGCATCACCGCGCATGAATACATTTTTATTTTTTTATTTTTTGCCGGAACTTTTTTTTTTTTTTTGTCAATGCACACCCCCCCCCAATAACCCCCCAATGCCCGAGTTGTCTCCCTTGCATCCATAGTGTAGAGATGGCGCCACACCCTCAATTGTGACGTCATAGTTACATCCGGGGGAAATGATACTTTAGTTGCTCGTTACCCACTACTCTCGCTGAAGTTCAGATGAGTGATTTTAGTTGAGTAATTTTTCAATATTATATATTGCGTTGACGTTGATTTTTTTTCAAGACCGGCGACATGAAACACAGATATCTACGGAGCCGTAAAAGGGACATGGAAATTATTTTTTTCAATCCCTGAAAAAAAAAAAATTCTTCTTATTAAGTCGTTATAACGACTTAAAAAAAAAAAAAAAAAAAAAAAAATGAGAACTAAATTTTTTTCTTCTTCTTGTTAAGTCGTTATAACGACTTAATAAAAAAAAAAATGGGGGCTGAAATTTTTTCTTCTTAGTAAGTCGTTATAGCAGCTTAATAAAAAAAAAAAATTGGAGCTATTTTTTTTTTTTTTTTTTATTATTATGTCGTTATAACGACTTAATTGACCAATGAAATTGCAGCATTAAGTCGTTATAACGACTTATTAAGTCGTTATAACGACTTAATTGACCAATGAAATTCCGTCTTACTTCTGCAGCTTTTATTTTGTTAACTGACACCTCCCGGTGAAACAGCGTTTAGATAGGCACTATCAAGGGCAGATCTACGGGGGGTGGGGTCAGGGTCCCCCCCAATTAGACCTGTAAAAAAAATGAGAGAGAGATCAGCGAACCTTGGAATTTCACGTAGAAATAATATCTTGAAATTATATCTAAAATAAACGAATGTGGATTATGTAATCAGAGTATCTATTGATATATTAAACAGACATCTATTTATGTGGTTTGTGAGCGTACTATATTTCGATGTTGAATATGAAAACATTATGGCTACGAGCGCTCCACGTGTAAAGTGTTAGTCCTGATTTGTATGTGTTTTACCAGAATGTCAAATGGGGGCATAAGGTCTGATACTTTTCAATATCGATGCGTGCTTATGCGAAACAAAAGTGAAAGTTAATCTACATACATTATGTTCGATTTATTTTGTTTTGGTGCATTTTGACGGTATATTTTCTGTTTGTTTTGAATGAACATTAAACCGTTGCTCGATCTGGAGCTCAGTTCCCACTCTCATGTTTTTGATTGCATGGGTCTCTCCATTTTTCATAACTGGATGTAAAACTCCATAAGTTCAGTCTTGTTCAATCTATGAACGGCTCTCCCAGAAAGTGTCGAATTTACGCATGCAAACGCTGTGTTGTGGTGCATTATGATAGTAGGATTACGGCATTTGTATCACATGTGTTATTCTCTGCGAAAATTATCAAAACTATAATCCAGTGTTTAGCCTCTCAACCCATCCCACCCCTCTCCCCCGGCTCCGCCGTGCCTGAATAGGTGTTAGTAAAATCCGTCTGCATTTCACATTTTTTCGCTTGGCTGTTTAGGAGTGGACTACAGCTATACCTATACAATTATCAGCATGTCTGACCCATTTTTAATTCTTTGAAGTGAGCCGCCATACCGCTCGAGCCAACGCTACAAGCTCCTCAATTATCTGTAATGGTTGGTGGCGAGCAAAAGAATTTTGGCGATATTATCGGACCAACACAGAGAATCCATGTGAATTGGCAGGTTTGGGCATAGAGTCATAGGGTTGCCTTTTAGTCGGCAGACGCCGTCAACTTTTCCCACCTCTATAGCCTACATATCTCTCCAATTTATCCAAAGTTTATTACTTCAATGGCATTATCAGACTTCATACTGCATATCTAAACGCTGTTTTGAGGGCAGTTGTCAGTTAACAAAATAAAAGCTGCAGAAGTAAGACGGAATTTCATTGGTCAATTAAGTCGTTATAACGACTTAATAAGTCGTTATAACGACTTAATGCTGCAATTTCATTGGTCAATTAAGTCGTTATAACGACATAATAATAAAAAAAAAAAAAAAAATAGCCCCTATTTTTTTTTTTTTATTATTATTAAGTCGTTATAACGACTTAATAAGAAGAAAAAAAAATTTCAGCCCCCATTTTTTTTTTTTTTTTTTATTAAGTCGTTATAACGACTTAATAAGACGAAAAGAAAAATTTTCAGCCCCCATTTTTTTTTTTTTTTTTAAGTCGTTATAACGACTTAATAAGAAGAAAAAAAAATTTTCAGGGGTTGAAAAAAATAATTTCCATGTCCCTTTTACGGCTCCGTACAAACGCGCTAAATACCCTGTTGAACAATCTGACCAAATCTCGTGATGTTTATACATGCTGACAAAGATCAAATGAAAGGAATCATGTCTCGGGTTACTCCAAACAGGGCTGACATGCAGGCTACACAATTTTTAGCATTGCTTTCCATTGTAAACAACGCGATAGCATATTCACATGCCGGCCGATTATAAATGGTACCGGTACAAATATTAACACTGGCAAAAAAGATAACGCTATGCAATCATTGGGTCACTTTGATTGACGATTCACTATTTTTCATTAGATATTCATTAGATTTACTGGATTAGATTTTTACTAGATTCACTGTTGTTTGCTGGTGAAGTGATAGTGCCATGTTATAAAACGTTTAATTTTTTATATGAAACGTCGAATTGTCTGTATGTTTTCGATTTTCTCATCAATTGATCTTCATATTTCTTGAACGTTCACGGCAAATCGACAAGAACCGAATTGCTGTAACGATACTCCTTTCAGTTTGGAAAGAGTATCACACAGAAAATGCAGAATGAATCACAATGAAAATCAGAAAATCACACCAAAAAGCGGAATTACGATGAAAATCATTTTCTCCGTGGTGGAAATATTTTCTCCGCGTTGGAAACATTTTCTTCGCGGTGGAAATATTTTCTCCGCGGTGGGAATATTTTCTCCACGGTGGAAATAGACATCTGAAAGCGAGGCTTAAAAATATCACGTGGATTTCAACCGCGGCGAAAAGGTTTCCACCGCGGAGAAAATATTTCCACCGCGAAGAAAATATTTCCACCGCATTTTTCATGTGATTTTCTAACTTTCATTGTAATTCATTCTGCATTTTCTGTGTGATTACCCTTTCCAAACTGAAAACTGTATCGTTACAGCAAGTCGGTTCTCGTCGATTTGCCGTGGACTTTCAAGAAATATGAAGATCAGTTGATGAGAATTTCGAAAAGCTACAGATAATACGACGTTTCATATGGAAAATTAGACGTTTTATAATATAGCACCAATAAGCCACCGTACTGAAAACAGTATGGCTGCATACAGACGGCAGCTCGCACAAGATATTTGACTCAACCTTACTGAAGTACAACACATTTAAGGGAAGTGGAAAGAGGTGCCGACATACTCACTCGGCGTATAACACCGAGCTAACTGGTAAAAGGGGGGGGGAGGGGGTGAGGCCACAGATTCGCGTCGCGTCCTTTCAGAGGAATCCGACATAGCGTTTGCAGTTTATCGCGTGCGAAGCCATATATAATTCGATAGGCATGAAAGAATGCGATGAATCTTAGTGGCGCCATGCAATTTACCAATTAAATTGACGTCTTGTCGCAAGGAACACATATGCCGAATTTCGGATGAATACTTTAAAGCGTTTTGATTTTATCGTGTGTGAAGGCAGATTTCGTATTGATGCATGGGTGGAAGATTGGAACCAGAGTGACACCATCTTCAGGCAGATCTTGCTGAAACACAATACGAAACTAGGCATTGCGACAAGAGACCCATATTCCGAATTTTGAAGAAAAATGATGAATTGTTGTGAGCGTTGTCGTGTGGACGGAATGAACCCTAGTGATGCCATCTTCAAACAGGTCTTGCTGAAACACAATTCCATTCGACGTTTTGTTGCAAGGAATGCATATGCTGAATTTCAGAGGAATTCGACAAAGCGTTTCGAAGCTATCGCTTGCGAAAACTTTGGACGTCACTTACGGATACGGAAATCAACAGAAGGATGGAATGAAATCATGTTATGGTCCCCCGACCGCGTTGCAGATGGGATCAATAAATATTACCAGCATCGGGCCGGATAGGGTTGATGCATGGGCGTCCTCAGGATTTCTTGAGAGGGGGTCGTTTCTTATGCTTACTTATTAGAAAGTCCCGTACTGTGTAGTCCAACATAGAAAAAATAGCATACAGCTCGGGGCTTGGAGGAGATCGTTCGCATCAAAACGCCCCCCCCCCCCACCCCACCCCTCTAAAGATGCTCCTGTGATGTATTGGGCTATGAAAGGACTAGTGACTACTAATATATTACCTGAGATATACCAAGCCATAGGACATTCTTCATGTATGAGGGAAGCTCCGTGACTAAGGTGTAGGATCCCCACGCACTACATGTAAACGCCACATTGATGGCCCAGGCTGGCCGGGATGTTAAAAGCGAAACCCATGGCACTGTGGGCTTCTGAAATATATTCAATCAAATCAATCGTTATTATGGCGTTACGCTGCGTAACCTGTGTCGAATTCCGCTTAATCCGGATTTAGGGGTCGTTTGAATGTCATGATAACCCAAAGACGTGATTATCATGTCGTTACCTAATAACTCAGCTAGATAATGTACTGGTTATCAGTTGGTTTACCTCTCTATTCAGTAGTGATAAACCAAAGACGTGATTATTATAACCTTACCTATTACCTCAGCTAGATAATGTACTAGTCATCAGTTGTTTTATCTCTTTAATCAGCTTGCGATAACCCCAGGACGTGATTATCATATTCTTACCTGCTACCTCAGGAAGATAAGTTACGAGTCATCAATTGATTTACCTCTCTATTCAGCTTGTGATAACCCAAGGACGTGATTATTATATCCTTATCTGTTACCTCAGCTAGATAATGTACTAGTCATCAGTTGATTTACCTCTTTAATCAGCTTGCGATAACCCCAGGACGTGATTATCATATTCTTACCTGCTACCTCAGGAAGATAAGTTACGAGTCATCAATTGATTTGCCTCTCTATTCAGCTTGTGATAACCCCAGGACGTGATTATCATATTCTTACCTGCTACCTCAGGAAAGTAGTAGGTAGCAACCCGATTCACTTACGTTTTCCAGGGAGGTAACTCTTGGTTCCCCTTTTTCCGCCAGGGGGCGCTGTGGCGTATGACGTCACTTCCTGTCTGGGTGAATGGAGCGTGACCTATGACGTCACTTCCGGTGTGGGTGAATGGGGCGTGGAGGATGATAGGGCATGTACAGACCTGTCTGTGTCGTTCATCTCCGTATCTTTTCGGTGAGAGGAATATATGCTGGGGTTTTTCCCCACAATGTCGTTTACCTCCGTATTTCTTCGGTCAGGTCCATGGGAGCTTGTACTGATCTGTGGGGTTTTTCCCACCATGTCGTTCACCTCCGTGTCTTTTCGGTGAGGTCCGTGAAGATGTGGCGGAAGGTACCGAGAGATGTGATGGCGGTGTGCGAAGAGACCCGGAGATGACCGAAGAGGCACGGCGAGTTCGTTAAGGTCCGTGAAGATGTGCCGGAGGTGACCGAAAAGACCCGGAGGTGACCGGAGAGTGCCGGAGATCACCGAAAAGACCCGAATGTGATGACCGGAGAGTGCCGGAGGTGACCGAAAAGACTCGGAGGTGACCGAAAAGACACACGGAGAATACCGAAAACACCCGAATGTCACGAAAAAACGTATAAAAGGGGCGATTTTTAGTGGTTTGGTGCATTCATTGGACTGTCAGACGGAGCTATCTCACCTGCCTGCCTGCCTGATCAGCCAGCCTGACCAGCCTGCCTGCCTGACCAGCCTACCAGCCTACCAGCCTGAACCACTCTGACGAGAGGAGCTACATACCGGGGCCTCACTGGAGCATGAGACGTGGAGAAGATTTTCATTTTACCAGTGCAACTTCACCAGCCTATCTCACCATAGCATCTACTGACCAGCCTGAGCCCACAGTCATGGAGTCATCCCAGCGAGCTAAGCTTCAACAGCACCGTGTTCGCCTCATTGATGAGATGCAGCATGTGGCCGAACTATGTGATCTGCTTATGGTGGAAAACATAATCCTTAAACCCGGTGTCGAAGATATCATGGCGCAGAAGACCACTTCACGACAAAACAGAGCCCTCATCGACGATCTACTGCGCCGTGGCCCCTATGCATTTCTAGCCTTCGTGGAGTGTGGAAAACCCGGTAAATTTGAAATAAATCGGTTTACCTGCGTAAAAACACTTCAGGTGTATTCCTCGCATCCTTATAATGTCACCCTGAAAATTGGAGCGGGTTTATCGAAAGAAAAGTAGGAATTTTTGTCCTACCACGCTGGCTACGGTAACACAGCCATTGACACGTATAGCTGTACTCACATTCGCCTCCAGACTGTATAGTGCTGTGTTACCATAGCCAGCGTGATAGGACAAAAATTCCTACTTTTCTTTTGACAAACCCGCTCCAATTTTCAGGGTGACATTATAAGGATGTGAGGAACACACCTGAAGTGTTTTTACGCAGGTAAACCGATTTATTTCAAATTTACCGGGTTTTCCACACCACCACTCCCATAACCATACGGGTCTAAAATCGACAAAATCATTAAAAATATAGTGTTAGCCTACCGCTAGCCTTCTGAATTTTTCAACGATACACGATAAGCTCTCAAAGTTCAAGTTGAAATAAGTTTTACACATCAACTCGCATTTATTGCAAAATGAGACCGGTTTAAAGATGAAAAAGAAACACAAAATTTCAGCGGGCCTGAGCAAGCACAATGTTTCGATGAGAAGATTTCGCTGACGTCCGCGCGCTCTACGCTCTACATCTTCCTAACGGTCCTTATCAGGACCCCAATTATATTCGAAAGAGCAAGCTTCTAATTAAAAGCACAAAAAAAAAAAAACCCCCACCAACTCCTGCACATGCACACACCTAGGTAACAATAGGTAAATAACACTTAGTAAATGGGAACTTCCTACTAACAGCGCCCAGGTTAAAAAAACACTATTAGTATGAATGTACGGTAATAGTATACCGAATAGTGCCGGAAAAAGCCGAGTGTAAAAATTTTGTTGTTGTTGTGAGGTGTGGGAGATTGGTAGAGGAGAGGTGAGGAGATTGAGAACTACCGAGTAGTCCCGGAAAAAGCCGAGTGTAAAATTTTTTGTTGTTGTGAGGTGTGGGAGATTGGTAGAGGAGAGGAGATTTTGCATGGGTAGGCTAGGGGTTGGCCCTGAACACTGAAAAGGGTCTGTTGTGTTTGGAAGGCTAGGGGTTGGCCCTGAACACACTGAAAAAGGGGTCTTATGTGTTTGTAAGGCTGGGGGTTGGCCCTGAAAAGGACCGTTGAGGGCAGGGATTTTTGGGGGGGGGTGGAGATTGGTAATCATAGAATACAGAGGAGAGGAGATTCACCCATGTAGGACCTAATTTGAATTGAATGTGCCACGTTAGAAGTTCCCCTTTCGTAAGATTGGGGTGGCCCTGAAAAGGGCCGTTAAGGTCAATTTGTTCCACTCCAAACTGGCGGAAAAGTACCGACCAGGCTGTAAAACGAACCGGCCAGGCTGTTGTTGTTGTTGTTGTTGTTGTTGGAGGCCGGGCTCTTGCGCCGCATCGTCATCAGAGGAATCTGCTGGTAGATGGTCCAGAAAGGATACTGGCGCGATTCGTGGCACGTCTCCGATGTCAATAAATTCCGGTTCAACTGGCTGGAGCAGTTGTTGTTGTTGTTGGGCATCCAACAGATCGCCCAACATCTCCAGCCAGTCTCGCCCCAGCAAATCGGCCGGCGCCCTAGTCACCAGATGATGGAGGTCGGCCCAGGCTAGCGGTGATATGTTGGTGTTCTCCCGTGTCCACTTCCTTATTTCCTGCAACCAATACTCTCTGACGGCCCTCGCTAAATCTTCTTTCTCCCGCCTCTCTTTCGCCGCACCTTTGGTGGTGGACATTTTGGCAACACGGCTCATGATAGGATCTTGATGTATACGTCTTCACAGCTTCAGAAATATGGTTTGAATGTGCCTTCTCCCCACGCGGCCCCTGGTTTTATACTGAATATAGAGTAGATTTTCATTGGCTGTTTCAACGGGGGCGAACCTCGTTCATTGGTTCTAACTCCGTCCTCACCATTGGTTGATATACACGTCGCTGATTGGCCCAATATGGCGAGCAGCATACCTCCCTGGGTTAATTTTCAATCCTTTCTTTTTGCACAAAATTGGTATAGCAAATTCCCATGTTAAATCCATTCGTATCTCTATAACATTATGGTTGATATACGCGTCGCTGATTGGCCCAATAAGGGGCGAGTGATGCCTCCTGGGTCAACTCACAATCCTCTCTTTTTGCGCAAAATTGGTATAGCAAATTCCCATGTTAAATCAATGCGTATCTCTATAACATTATGGTTGATATACGCGTCGCTGATTGGCCCAATAAGGCGCGAGTGATGCATCCTGGGTCAACTCACAATCCTCTCTTTTTGCGCAAAATTGGTATGGCAAATTTCCAGGTTAAATCAATTCGTATCTCTATAACATTACACCCCGAATGATCACGGACTTTGACGAAGGTGGGGCCATGGAAAATAAAAACTATAACGTATACGGGTACGGACTAGCATAGAGAGGCACGAAAAAAATAAAACTATAACGTGTACGGCTACGGACTAGGGGTTAATTTAACATGACACTACCGAGTGATCACGGACTTTCACGAAGGGTGAAGGGAGATGGAAAAATAAAACCAGAACGTGTACGGGTACGGATTAGGATAGAGAGACACGAACACATAAAAAAACTGTAACGTGTACGGCTACGGACTAGGAGTTCACACTATCCCATAGGGGTACATTATAGTATAAAAATAAATTACCCAACCCCTTATTTTGCAGGGGCGACTAGGTGAGTCCACTAGGCACTGACAGGGTGTGCCCCTCCCCTGCACAGTGATATATACAGGCCTCCCTAGTCGGTGTTTTGTCATTCACCACCATGGGAGCGCACGGAGCAGATGGAGAGCTTGCGTTGTTCCCACTCACCACCCACGTCACCCTGATCGTCTATGACAATCACCTGCAGCTCATCGAAGAACAACTCCGAGAGGTGAAGCTATGTTTAACCCTAGCAGGATGGACTCTATTGACACGGTTGTTACAGGGAAAAGAGCCCGAAGTCGATTTCATGAACGTGGGAGTGGGTGTCTACCTACGAAGTGGTAGAGATGATTCTTTTTTTTCCTCGGGTAGAACAGCGTGGTGGTCCCCATATCATACTCCGTCCGGCATTATGGCAGGCGCTGAAAACTATTATCCCCGACGTCCACGACTTACTGCACCCCGACGCGAACTCTGTGGCTACCCGGACTCTTACACCTGGCTGCATCCTATTGTTGTTCCCCAAACGAGTGGACCTCATCGATAGCGGACGTAGGTGTTGGTGTACGTCTGAACCCAAAGCGTGCGTCTCTTTGTCATCGGAAGGCTGGACTACCTTGAAACGGGTGTTGTTGGGTGACCTCGATGGTGTGACGACGTCTACATTTTCCGCGGATCATTTTTTGCTCGACTCCTCTGTCTGAACGAAGGTGGTTTTACCCTGGACCCTGATCTATGGACGGCCTTGGAAAAAGTAGTCCCCATTGTCGATGAAGTACTATATCTATAGGGTGCACACAGGCTAGAGTGTCATTGTTTACTCATGAAGCGAACACACAACAGCGCAATCCAGAGGAAGACGCAGAGGGGGACCCGAAAGGGAATCCGAAAGGGTGGGAGCACCCACAAGGCCGGGCGGCAGGAATCCACGTGGCGTCAGACTGTGAACAAGGTGTTAACAGATTTGTATTACAACCCCACCAGTCCAGCCGCTTATAGTGCTGTGGGAGCGCTCGCTCGAGCTGCACATTCCCAAGGCATCAGTCGAACTGAACTTCGAGAATGGTTAAAAACCCAAGACACTTATAGCTTAAATCGAGCAGCCCGACGACATTTTCGCCGTAACCGAGTCATCGTAGGAGGCGTAGACGCACAATGGCAGGCCGATTTGGTCGATATGAGTCGATTTGCTACCCACAATGATGGACATCGGTAAATGTTGACCTGTATCGATATTTTATCCAAGTACGCGTGGGTGCTACCCATCCGGACCAAAACAGGAGAGAATCTGGTACGCGCGTTCCAGCAGATTTTCAAGACGGGACGCAAACCCCTCTATTTGCAAACGGATGAAGGCACAGAATTTTTCAACCGCCACTTTCAAGCCTTTCTTAAGAAACACAAGGTGTTTTTCTTCCATACGTACAACGAGACCAAAGCCTCTGTGGTGGAACGATTCAATCGAACCTTCAAAGGACGGATGTACAAGTATTTTATCGCCAAAAACACCCGACGGTACATCGATGTGCTACCTCAACTGGTCCAAGGGTACAATCGAGCCTATCATCGCAGTATCCAGCGGGCTTCCCTCGATGTGACGGAACGCAACGAACATCAAGTACGCTGTACTCGATAGAACCCAGTCCACTCACGTCACTCCGTTACAAACGCGGGGATGTGGTACGGATCAGTAAAGTCAAAGGGCAATTTGAGAAAAGTTACTTGCCCAACTGGAGTGACGAGCACTTTGTCATCGTTCGCCATAACCCTCGACACCCACACGTCTATCAACTGGAAGATCTATAAGGAGAAACACTGCAAGGCACGTTTTACGAGGCAGAATTACAACCGGTGGTCAAAACACGGAAAGACTACTACACAGTGGAAAAGATTTTGAAAACGGAACGTCGACGTGGCATCCCCTATCATTTCGTCAAATAGCAAGGTTGGCCCAGTTCGTTTAATTCCTAGGTCTCAGCCCGTGACATGAAACGGCTATAAATTCTACCTCATATCCCCTACAGCGTTCAGTGTAGGGTTATACCATGGCTAGTGCACATCTGCCCTTACTGCTGCGCACTCGAAAAGGACAAGTCGGTACCGTGGTGTGTCTACTAGTGCTTCTGGGTCCCTTATTTGGAAGAGTCTTCTACGATTTGGCGTACCTGATATCCTGTTTCAACCTACCCGCCATTCGTCCAAGTCCTGCCCCCCAACGTCAAGCTCAATCACCCAACACCACCGCCACCACCACCACCACTACTCTCTCTCCTACGACGCTACGGAACATTACCAGATCACCCGGTTCTACAACCCATCCCACTACGCGGTCTAGTCCTACTACTCCACCTCTACGGAACTTCATCAGGAGACCACCCGTGCCTAGTCCTACTCTCAGAAGCGAACCACCCGCATCATCTTCCACCAGGGCAAAACCACGGCAACCTAGAACACCCACCACCACCTCCACCACGACGCTAACACCTAGAGTGGGACGAGTATCACGATTACCACGGCAACGGTACCCGCACGACTACGATCCCCGGTGGGATCCACGACAACGGTGGTGGGCCTTTGAACGCTGGGCGCAAACCACCAAATAACGAGATGGATCCTCGGTGGCAGCATCCCTTCACGTGTCTCATCGCTGGACCGACCGGGTCGGGAAAAACACACTTCGTTCAACGGCTCATCCAACACGGGTCAGCCCTCATTTCACCACCCGTGGCTCGCATCCTGTAATGTTATGGAGCTTGGCAGCCTGCGTACGAGGAACTAGCACGCATCCCTGGACTCACCTTGGTGGAAGGATTACCCCCAGAGGATACCCCAGAAGACACGTTGGTCGTGGTAGACGATCTGATGACCGAAACGGACAGTCGAGTCACCCGGCTTTTTACGAAAGGGAGCCATCATCGTCGGTTGAGCATCATCTACATCGTCCAGAATCTCTTCAGTAATAACAAAGAGCACAGGAACATCAGTTTGAATGCTCAGTATGTGGTCTTGTTCAAAAACCCCAGAGACGCATCACAAATTATGCACCTGGCGAAACAGATGTACCCTAAAAACACGGCCTTTGAGCGGGAATCCTTTGAAGATGCCACCCAAGGGACCCACGGGTATCTGCTCATCGACTTGAAACAAGAGACACCCTCGGCACTTCGATTGCGCACCCACATTTTTCCCGGAGAGTTGCAGACGGTGTACACACCCAAATAAAAGAAGAAGACACAACCCTCTAGCATTCACTTCCTCATCATGTCTGCACGGATACGGAAGCACGCGCCGGCCCTCCGCGTATTACGCAGCGCGCCACCGGAGGTGGGCCGGGCCCTGGTGCGCGGCGCGGATCCAGAATTGGTACGGTGTTTGTGTGAAGTCGCTCATAATATGTTAAAAGGGAATGTTCCTCTCAGTCCCCTGCAGAAAGGGAAATTGCAACGGCACAAGACGGGTCTCCGAACGCTGGTGAAGAAGACGGGTAGTTTAAAGAAAAAGAAACAGGTGTTACAGCGAGGTGGATTGCTCGGGGCACTCCTTGTACCCTTAGCCGCTTCCGTACTGGGACCGTTAGTAGGATCCATCTTGGGACGCTAACGTCATGGAACATACGAAAAAAATGATGCTGGTCGAACCTCGACTGTTACAGAGTTTGCAATCACCCTATCCCGTGCCTGCCACGGTGCAACAACTCCAGTCTCTCGACGAAGAGATGAATAGTATACTCCAACGTCGACTACCCGATCACGAGAAAATTCAACTCTACCATCAGACGCTGAACCGGTACAAGACGTTTATGGATCAATATAGGGGCAGCACACCACCAGCACCACTACCCGCAGCGCCAGCACTCACACCACCATCATCACCTCAGCTGGAAGAGGAAGTATTGGCCAGTGTCCCTAAGGCATTCAAGACCAAGGCTCGTTTATTGTTGGATCGGGTGAAACAGAATCCCGATATGGGTTGGAACGATGAGGGGAAACTGCTTATTTGAAACCGAGTGGTGCCGGGGTCTCATATCACCGATTTGATCAACGATACGGTACGTTCTCGCAAACACTCCAATCCACCGGGCTGGGAAGCCTTTGCTCAGGGGTTGAAAGACACACACACGCCTCAAGAATTGGTGGGGAATCCTAACCGTTGGGCCTTTATGCAGCGGACCGAGCAATTGCCGAGTAGAGTCCTGCTAGGGTTAAACAACGGTAACGTTGTGGTGGATATGAAAGTGGGTATGTACGGACTCTACGTCTACTCGGACGCAGTGGACAGCCATATTGAACACACCGCTGTTACGGGTGGTGCCCATTAAAAAGAAGTATGGCGATCAAGTCACCCAGAGTTTCAACCACATACTCTACCTGCCCGTACGACATACCGATATCAACACGATCACGGTGGATATAAGAGATGACACAGGACGCCCGGTCGCATTCGAACGAGGGAAAGTGGTGCTGACACTTCATTTCCGACAAGTACGTTCTCCTCACTTCGTATAATGTACGTGCCTTACCAGTGCCATACGGCCAGCTATGCCGACTACTACAAGAAACAAACTTTAGCGGTGCACGCATGCAACGAGGTCACGGGTTGGGTAACATACTGGGCAGCATCGTCAAAACGTTCTTGACACGGGGAGTAAAAGCGGTGGGTAAACAAGCGGTACGCAGTAGACTGCGCGTGGCCGATGATGTTTCGGGAGGCACGGCACCCCGACAAGCCTTGAAACGACGTGCCCAAGAAGCAGGCAGCGTCTTGATCGCCAAAGCCCTTAGAAGACAACCGCGGGCACAGCGAAGAGTCATTCGACGACCGACACACCGACGACGCACACCCCGGAAGAAGAAGAAGAAGGGTAAGAGAGACATCTTCGCATAATGGCATTCATTCACTCCGAGTCGTGTCCGTCTACCAACAGTGAATTGGATTTGTGGACTATTCCACCCACACAGACCAGTGTCGCCGATGGCCGTTGGGTAGAACATCGAACCCTGGCTAGCCTGACGGACACGGGACCACTGGAATTTACCATTGAAAACAAAGATACGGCCTACCTGGATTTGGCACACACGTACTTGTACGTGAAAGCCAAAATAGTGGACGGAGCCGGGGACCGCATCGGGAACGATGCGGTGGTAGCCCCGGTGAATCTTTGGCTGCACTCCTTGTTCCAACAGGTGGATATCAGTCTGAACGATAAACTCACCAGTACGTCCACCAATACGTACCCGTATCGAGCCTACATCGAGACGCTGTTGTCGTACGGAGAAGATGCCAAAAAAAAAACACTTGCAAGCCTCGCTGTACTACAGGGATACACAAGGAGCCATGGATGCCTTGACCATTGCCAATAATGGGTTCAGCAATCGCAGGCAGTTTACAAACGGTAGCCGGTCCGTCGATATGATGGGACGACTGCACGCCGATCTGTTCCTGCAAGACCGCTACATGGTGAACGGTGTATCCATCAAGATCAAGTTGATCCGTTCCCCACCCACTTTCGCCTTGATGGCCGGTGGAGATGCCCCCAATTACAAGATCATCATAGACGATGCAGCCCTGTTTGTCCGTACGGTGGATTTGCAACAGGGTGTGTTGGTGAGTCACATGGAAGCCTTATCGAAAAAACCAGCCCTGTACCCCATCCGACGCGTACAGACCAAGGTGTTCTCTGTGCCAGCAGGTACGATGATGGCCAATCGTGAAAATTTATTTCTAGGGGATCTCCCTAAACGTCTTACCCTGGCGTGTGTCACCAACACCAGTTTCAATGGACAGTGGGATGAGAATCCGTTCCACTTTCAACATTTCAACATCAACTATTGGCACTGCACGTGGCCGGCCATCAAATCCCAGCCCGTCCGTTACAACCGGATTTTGGTAACCATCACTATGTGCGGAGCTACCTGAACCTGTTTACAGCCACAGGACAAAACAACCAGGACGAAGGAAATACCATCACTCGACGAGACTTTAGCCGTGGGCACACTTTGTTCGCCTTCGACCTCACCCCAACCTTGGAACACGATCATGAACTGGCCTTGCTCAAGAAAGGAAACTTACGGTTGGAACTGCGTTTCTCGGTAGCTCTACCCCATACCATTAACGTGATTTGTTACGCCGAGTTTGATAACGTCATCACCGTGGATCAGCAAAGAAACGTCCTGTGTGACTACGCCAGCTAGAGTCATGGATACAGAGCAGCTGATGGGCATACTCCAGCGAGATCCTCGGGTACCCTTTCGAGGTGTGTTTCCACGCAATGTGTTTCCCACCATCCCCACCACCCCGGCAGCCTACATCCTGAATACAGACCCTGGTACTCGACCCGGTGAACATTGGGTGGCTGTGTACGTGGACACCCTGGGCCAAGGCGAATACTTTGATTCCTACGGACTTGCACCCCTGTCTCCCGATTTGGTGAAGTTCATGGACGTATCTACTACAGTGTGGCGTTGGAATACTAAAAGATTACAAGGACCCTTGAGTAGTGTATGCGGACAGTACTGTGTGTTTTATCTCACTCACCGGAGTAGAGGACATTCTATGCAAACGATCAGACAAATGTTTGATGATTATTGTCAAGCCGAAGACCGTGATGTACTCGTATATGGCTGGACTGCCTCTCGTTTTAATGTGCATGCCCCATTTCTCTGGTTGACTTAATTGATTCAATGCACTGCGCAGTGATATTGTTTTTTGTTATGACGTTGTTGTTCTGACGTTCATTGATGTTCAATAAAAATGATTCATGAAAACACAAGTGATGTGATTGACTTTTTTTATTCAAGTGAACAAGAATGGTTAGACTATGTACAAAAGAATGTCAACAATACAGGTGGTATGTACAAAAAACCTGTCAGGAGTAGGATTCGAACCTACGTTCTGCATTTCGCAGACCAGCACTGTTAACTGGCGCCTTAGACCACTCGGCCATCCTGACTTTACAGTTTTTAACTCATGTATCAAAATTACAACACATATAAGGGAAGTGGGAAGAGGTGCCGACATACTGACTGCGTCACATGACTTCACAGAATAGTCCTCTGGTTAACCTATTCTAAAGCACATACCAAGAATCTAACGATTCGTGATATGTGTTGTATCTCAGGTACGCTTTTATTGTACCTGTTCATGTGGCAACATGGATGATATGACCACACGGCCCCTAGCACCGGCATAAGCGCGGTATTAGATACAAATCTAGAGAGCTATGATGGAAATGCTCTGACAACTCGTATACTGGTAATTGGTGAGCTGTTTCACTGTGACAACTCGTACATTGGAGACTGGTGAGCTGTATCGTCGTCAGATGTAAATGACGGCAATTAACACAAAAGACTAGTGTGTAAGGCCCGATGTCGACCCAGCATCAACTTCCCACAAATGCCAACATATATCAAAGACCAGAAGGTCTGTACAGGGGGCGGGCCTCGGGGACGAAACGTCCACCAGCAGAATCTCGCCATATACAGGGAAAAATTACAACACATATAAGGGAAGTGGGAAGAGGTGCCGACATACCGACTGCGTCACATGACTTCACAGAATAGTCTTCTGGTTAACCTATTCTAAAGCACATACCAAGAATCTAACGATTCGTGATATGTGTTGTATCTCAGGTACGCTTTTATTGTACCTGTTCATGTGGCAACTTGAATGATATGACCACGGCCCCTAGCACCGGCATAAGCGGTATTAGATACAAATCTAGAGAGCTATGATGGAAATGCTCTAACAACTCGTATACTGGTAATTGGTGAGCTGTTTCGCTGTGACAACTCGTACATTGGAGATTGGTGAGCTGTATCGTCGTCAGATGTAAATGACGGCATTTAACACAAAGACTAGTCTGTAAGGCCCGATGTCGACCCAGCATCAACTTCCCACAAGTGCCAACATATATCAAAGACCAAAAGGTCTGTACAGGGGGCGGGCCTCGGGGACGAAACGTCCACCAGCAGAATCTCGCCATATACAGGAAAAAATTACAACACATATAAGGGAAGTGGGCAGAGGTGCCGACATACTGACTGCGTCACATGACTTCACAGAATAGTCTTCTGGTTAACCTATTCTAAAGCACATACCAAGAATCTAACGATTCGTGATATGTGTTGTATCTCAGGTACGCTTTTATTGTACCTGTTCATGTGGCAACTTGGATGATATGATCACACGGCCCCTAGCACCGGAATAAGCGGTATTAGATACAAATCTAGAGAGCTAAGATGGAAGTGCTCTGACAACTCGTATACTGGTAATTGGTGAGCTGTTTCGCTGTGACAACTCGTACATTGGAGATTGGTGAGCTGTATCGTCGTCAGATGTAAATGACGGCAATTAACACAAAAGA
>JAVTVY010040975.1:0-18618 GCA_036873755.1 Hanleya hanleyi | reverse complement strand
AGGCCTTTATTCAGCATGTGGCGGTGTGTGTCCAAGCCCCCTGGACCAAATCCAATGTGAAAGCGTCCAAGAGCAGCACCAATGCCAGCCCGGGAACTCCCTTGATGGACGAAACGTACTCTCCCAGGTCATCTTCCATGCCTATACTGCAGGCGGCTGGTCTTACTCCAACCGTTAGGCGTATCGCGAGGGCCGGAGCTGTTTCCTCTGCTGCTAGGTTGTCCGGCTTGGTGAGGATGAGTTGCAAGCCTAGTGAGGATTATCTTCCCAACGTATCCTCAGACTCATCGGATGACGAAGATTTGATGGTTACGTCAGTCCAGTCCTCTACCTCGACTTCCACCTCAACTTCTATCTCAACTTCCACCTCAACTCCTACTTCGACATCAATCTCTTCCCCTCTGCCTCTCTCATCTCTAGTGTCCATCTCCAACATGCCATCCGGGAACAATCCAATATGTTATTCTGCCGTGTGGTCATTGGGTTCCTGCTCTGCTGTTTCCACTTCTCCTTCTACATCGATCTCTGCCTCGTCTATTCCGATTTTGGCTACCATTTCGTCAGGTGTGTCATCTTCCACAGCGGCCACTTCTTCCTCTGTGACAGCCAGCGGAGATCATCCCCGAGTGTCGGCAACGGAAGCTGGAGTGCACCCGACTCATTCCATGATGGCGGACGGAGATCATTCGTCTGTTTCAAACGAGAGTTTCGAAATACCAACGGTGGTCTCCCACCGGCATGAGGACTTTGCACACATCCACCAGATACGAACAACAACATTTCCAGATGGGAGAAAGATGACCGATGAAGTGGTGAAGAATGCACTCTGTGGGGAAGGGTGTCTTCTGTGTACGAAGCGCCGGAAGTTGTACAATTGATTGAATAATAGTTGACTGTTGTTTTGATGCCACCCTGCCAGATCGTTCTCCTAAAATAAGAGAATACATTGATAACTTTCTTTTGTGACAATATTCTGGCATCTTTTTAAAGTTCTAGTTATTGTTAAATTATTTTATTGAATGCGACGTTAAATCTTATTCTCTCTCTCTCCCTCTCTCCAGTTACTTGTAGTTAAAAATAATAGATAAAATTAAAATTTAATTATTTATAATATTAACTTATGATTAATTTATTGATGAAATATGGACAATGACTGAACTAATGAACCTTGAGGACTGCAATACTTGGTGATTCATTAAGAAATTCGGAAGTAAAACGTGAAATGGAATGACAATGAACTTTATTGAACTGAAATTGACAGAGTGGTGATGAAGAACAGAATGAACAAAGGGACATATGAACTGTAAATTTTAATTTAATTTATTGTGTAATTACCTGTTGGTCCACAAGAAATCTGTGATAATCATCTGGTGACATGTTGGTGCTTTTGTTCGGGACGAACAACTTTTAGCAGGGGGTGGTGTGACGGAAATTTATCTGAAATAATATTTCTATGAGTAGGGCGAAAGTTTATCTGAGATAATTTTTCTGTCATAATTAATTCTTGGTCGATTATCAACTACTCAGATATTACGGAAAGTACTGTTGTTATAAGGTATTGTTTGTTATATATCAGACACGATCAGCTGATATATGTAAACAACTGGATCTATATTTAGACCCTTGCGTGCAGTGCTACGTTGCAGCACGCGGTCTTTGATCTTGGCGTTCCGCCGACGTACAAGAAGCTCAATCGAGACGAAGAATTTCACTACCATTGCCAAGTAAATTGTAAGTTTATTACGGAAAGAATTTATATTGCATAAATTCCTGCAGGAAATAGGAAGTACACATATCAGAGAATATTGTCTTGACGTAAAAAGTTTGGACATTTCATATTTACGGAGATATGAATTTTTATAGTTGAGCTGGTTTTGTGTGTAAACCATTGCAGCATATAGGGAAACAGCTGTCATCTTCGTTTTGCTATGTCACAAAAAGTGCTCGAATAACTTATTTCTAAATGATTTCATGACGAATCCAACTAAGGTTAGGAAGTATATATATTTTACGAAATTGTCAAGAACTGTCAGCACAAAAGACGCTCTGGTTGATGAGATCTGAATTTTTGAAGTTTGGCAATTTTCTGACTTCGAGCTTCGAATACCCGCCACCATATTGTTTCGCCCGGCGGTGTTCGTTTGTCATGATGGAAAATCATTAATTAATCATATTTTGAGATATATTTCTCAAGACAACCTGGTATTCATTGAAAATATAATTGTTCAGGCTTACCTTGCTAACTCGGTTGCTACCTTTGCGGTAATATTTTTCCTTAGATCGGCATTTGTTTCCGCCGATGCGATGAGAAAACATGCCTGATTTTGCATGCAGTTTTTGTGCATACGTCTCGCACAAGTTCGGGAGCGATAACTTTTCCATCTTCGTCTATAAAGTGTTCTTTTTGGAATATAAATATATCCATGGAAAGTTCAGGATACAGGCTTTCGTATGATATCTGGTTCTGCCAACGATTCATCGGAACTTCGTATAATTTTTGCCTCGAAATTGCATATACGTTTTGGT
Organism: Hanleya hanleyi; assembly: GCA_036873755.1. Lineage (NCBI taxonomy): Eukaryota > Metazoa > Mollusca > Polyplacophora > Lepidopleurida > Hanleyidae > Hanleya > Hanleya hanleyi. The sequence goes on along the minus strand of JAVTVY010040975.1, from coordinate 16,092 downwards.
AAAGTGCGCTCTCAATTCAGCCTGCCGTCTGCACCGTCTGCATCAGTTGTCGAGTATATTACGTCACCGCGTTTGCAGAATTGTAATTATTGACCAATCAAAATTCGGCATTTTCGTTTAGCCGTAGAATTTTACGTCATTGGCTTGGCAACTGGTTAGCAACCCAGCACTATAAAAGGCAGAAATTTCGCCAATATGTCAGACGATCTCAGACACTCGGAGGGTAAGGATCTATACCAGCCAGCCTTTAGCATACAGACCAAAAGGACAGCCTACAGTCAAGTGTGAAGATTACAGTTTAGGATTACATAGTAGATGATTACAAGTTCAATGATTACATGCTGAGCAGTAAATGATTACATGGTAAATGATTACATGTTCAATGATTACATGCTGAACAGTAAATGATTACATGTATCATGATTACATGTAATCATGGTTACATGTCTCATGGTTACATGTCACCTGCTTATATAGGAGAGCTAGGAACAGTGAAATTAACCGTGTACTTCCTATTTCAAGCATTATTTGAGGAACTGAGTATATTTTCGTGATAATTGGGAAATATCATGTCACCAGAAACTTGGAGCAACTATATCTGATGATTACATCTATGATTACATCGACAAACTTACCTGATTCAATTAACTGTATATATATTTGATCATCTGATTCAAGAATAAACTGTGTTATGAATATTATTCAATTGAATATATCTGACTTGAAATTGGTTCTTGTGGAACTGTTCAAATATTGGAAACTGTGATGCCAAGAAGATTACATTATCCGAAATAACTGGTTACAAACTGTCATCCATTAGAAAGTACATGAGTAATCTTAGAACGATTACAAACGTCATCCATAGAAAATGGGGAATCACTAATGTCATCCTAAGATTAAGATATCACTGATGTCAACCATACAAATCGCTTAAGACATCCAGTATCAGGAACGTCATCATCGATAGAGGTACAATTATTCCATGGGAAGATTACTAGCGTCATCAGGCAGAAGATTATCAAGAATTTACAGATATGCTATAGTCCTGGTTTACAGAAATCACAGATCGGTCATATAATACAAATAATGAACTGACTCTATTAAATATAAAGATAACAGTAGTGAGATAGTAACAATTCTATGATACAACGAGGGAGTAGCAGCAAAGTGAGAGATACAAGAGGAAAGAGCGAGAATCCGAATCCAGTTGGTAGCGGCGTCTCCGGAGGTTAAAGGAAGAAAATAGGCAAACGCTCAACTTAAATATTTTCCTATTTTTAATGAAAAATAGGTGATGGCAGCATTGAATATTAGTGGTGAAAGTGACTTGACTTGAAATATTTGACTGAGAGTACACTGTACGCTTTTAAAACCGCTACAATATTATATTATTTGGAGCTTTGTCTGCTGGGACAATGACGAATTTACAAGAACTTCTTGAGAATTGAGGTTTCTCAGTACTTGTTTTGCTTGGGGAAGAGTGCTTCTGTCAATATGGCGGATTGTTTCAACGACCTTGCTTTTGGTGAGGTCCAGCCAATCATACGAACTGATTCATACGTTTGTTTTTTGTAGGCAAGACGTCGTCAATTTTTCCATTCTCTTTACAAATCTCACCAATTTCTACAGCAACCATTACGTTTTAAACTTGTTGTAATATATGAACAGTTTTAAGCAATCTCATTGTGCTCACTGTACTGATAGGTGTCGTATGCTACGAGCAGAACAAAAACAAATGCATAACAAAATCAGTAGAGGTATGCCAAATTATCAGGTTAGAGTATTGCCTCTCTGAAATGGAACTAAAAACGTGTTTCCCCAATAGACTCAACAATATATCGAACTACGAGACAATCGCTAACGACAACTATGAACATAAAATCTTCATCAGATATTATTTTAAAAAATGGTGTCCATCTAATTGTTTTGTTCTCTGTCGAAAATTAATTAAATTGCGCACACATCCATTGGAAAATAACTGTTGGGAAATGTGAGAATACATAAGCCACGTTACCTGAAGAATTAGGAGAGTTCTGGTCGTATTAGTGTTAAGGTATTATTTCTGTGGTAGTCATTTAGAAGTCGGCATATATAACATAAGGGTATTACAAGGATAACAATTTTTTCATTGCTGTGGAGCTGATGTTTCGTTGGAGATACTTCCAACTTTTCCAAAGCTTTGAAAAAGATGGAAGCATCTCCAACCATACGTCAGCTCCACGGAAATGAAGAGATTGTTACCCATAGGATAGACTTGTGTCAAAAGGTATTAGGTAAAACGACCCTTTTTACCTCCAATTTAGAGAGGCAGTTCTCCGTAACTTGATTATTGATCTTTGGGGTGAATACATTCTTATAATTGAGCAGAACAGCATGTAGACTAGAAGGGATTCCCAACAGATCGCATTCTCACATATTTGATAGCGGTCATGTCCGGACGAACGAAAATTGCACGATTTGCACGGAACGGTCTATCGATGAATGTTCAAATAGAGAGCAGAATTAAACGATATGATGTTGCTGGTGGCGTGATGTGGCAGGGGTGGAAGAGAGGCTTCCCGATATCGGCCTCAAACGAAGAATGCAGTGAGAGGTGGGCCACTCTAAGTCTCGCCTTTCAAATATCTTGGTAGTCAATTATCATACAACATGAATGCATGTTTGCAATATGTGTTAACTATCACAAATTTGATAAGTATATAATAATAGGTTGTTGAATTCATACCAAGGCGAGTATCAGGTCCTAAAGACCATATCAGGACGAGCCCCACAGGGGCGAGCCCCGATATGATCTAGGACCTGATACGAGCCTACCCTTATGCTATGTTTTCAAAAAAAATATCGATGTTTTTAATTAAAATTAATTACCGGTATGCTAGTTTGGAATGTTTGGATTCAAAATTAGTTATGACAAATATTAATTTGGTACATGTGAAAATGTGTAATATGGACCGATGCAGCAGCCATGGTGGACAATTATTCTTGTTCAAGCGAAATGCCCCTTGAGCTAGGGAGCTTAAACTCACCACACTATACCCTAAGGACAAGCTCTACCAGAAAATGTAAAAAGATCCAAGATGGCCGCTTTGATGACATCACAGTGACGTCATTTTCAAAAACGACATTTTTTGGTCGATTTTTCGGTCGGATTTTCCGAATTTTTTATTTATGCAATTTCTCCACAAAAACTGCATGATAAATTAATAAATATTAATGTGATGTGAAATAAAATAATTTTTGCCCACTGTTCATCGCCGAAAAGCAGAAATTTGAAGAAATGTGACAAAAACCGTTACTCCACGTGGCCGCCATATTGAATTTGCCCATAATCCTCTTTTCAGGGGGTTATGCAAATGGGCTCAAAATGACCCCAATATGATAAACTATAAAGTCCCGGAGTTTCAGCACTCTATTTTCCGTCGTTCCGGAGATAGCGCAGAAAGTTTGGTAGGAGTGGGAGGGGGGGGGGGCAGGCCAGGTAGGGTTAATACGGTATCGGGTATAGAATCTGGTACATGCCGGTAGGCCTGTTATCGACGGTTTAACGGCCTACAAATATGGGCTACAGTCAGTCAAGCAGCGCGTGGGCGTGTCTTAGTGTGACGTCACTCAGGCGGAACTACTTTCGAACGTTTTGCAAAATGCCTTCGGACATCATGGCGGCTTTGGAGTTACTTTTATATTTTCTCGTACAACTTGACTCAAATATATAGAAATCTTCAGCCCTCTTTACCCAAGGTGTAGCGGAAATAAATAGGGGAAGGGGCTCCGTTGCTGACACAGACTCCAAATCCTCCAGATCGGAAATGTTCGACGTCTCCAAATTCGACTGGCCCCTCGTCTCCCTTGGTCAACGAAAGAGGATCGATGCAATAAGCCAGGTACGAAAGCCACCTGAATGATGGAGAGGGAATCTGGTCTCCTGGGAATAACCATACAGCTTGCGATGTCGTGATCTACTTGTTTTTCGACCGCATCAATTAGGAGGTTAAAGATCACCGATTGCAAATACCCCTTTAATGGTCATTTTGCAGCGAGAATCCATCATCATAACAGCGAACAGCGGCTGTTGAGTTGTCCCGAGAGAATACAAATTGTCGAACTCTTTTCAGGACGATCACGCAGTTACTATTCTGTTTCGCTGTACAGCAAATGGAATGTGTTAGACGTCGAATGTGAAAGCAGTAATCCAGCCCAATCCTAATTTCAAGATCCTCACACTCAACAAGTGTTAACATGTAGTATGGGAATACAGCTGTTCAAACAGCATTGATACGATAATTGATTCCGGGCGTATTTTAGTTATGATATGGGTGCGTAAATGTTCCAAGTATTTCCGTACAAACTTACGCATAAATATTTCAAAATGTGCGCCGATATTGACAAAGTATTTTTCAGTTTTTCTATGCAAGTGAGGCGTTATGGTTGAATTTTACAGAAGAAACGTTTAATCAGAAGTGAACATGGGCGGTACGTGTAACACTTGACAACCCAGGGTTCCAACTTGCAAAATTAAATGTACAAAAGTTGGGAAGCTCTACATCATTCCCGTATTTCAGCTTTCCATCTCGCAAAATTGAGAGTAGAAAGATGGAAAGCTCGATATAGCTCCCGTTTTCCAGCTTTGTAAATGAATTTATGACAGGTAGGAAATACAAGGGCGATACACGTATTATACCTAAAATGATTATTTCGAACGTTTGAAATTAACATTATAGGACATACCATCAAATTGCTGGCATCACATTGGCTGACGCGATGGAGGGTGATGTAGATTGACATTACTTCGTGAAATGTCGCAAAATAAAATTGTTAAATTTATGGCGAAAGATGTAGGAACGGGATCGATTTCGTCAGGTATCCCTCTCATATTCTTATATGTCAGGAATTCAATTTGGAAAGCTGGAATACAGGATCAGTACCGATCTTTTTGTCTTTCTACTTTTAATTTTGCGAGATAGAAAGCCCGAATACGAGAGCTGTCTAGAGCTTTCCATCTTCTTGAAATTTTGCAAGTACTAGTACTAATTTGCCGCTGCGATCTCGGGGTTTTGACTCGGTATGAAAGACGCCCCAGCGGTGAATTAGTACACAAAAAATACATCTTTGTGGGTTGTAAACCCTTAAACCATTTCCTATATCCCTCATATTTGCACAAAATTGGGCATGAATGTGACCGTCCAGAGACGCGAAGGATAACGGTGATCATATTGAGCTGAACAAGATCACAGAACCGATCAATCAGACAGAAATCGTTCATTATAGACTCAATAAACTGGTATAAATGCGAAAGCAACAAAGATGGCTGTCATACTTCAATTGGAGTGATATACTTTGTCATAATGGCTGATTATGGGATAGTTTTAACTTTATTAGTGACATGAATAGTAACGTCATGTCGCAAAGTCAATCAGGTAAAACACTTCACTTCATCCTGACGGTTACGGTTGCCACTGAATGACGCCGTTGTGATCTACTTCTCTATTTCTGTTCTGAACTGAAGGATGACAATATATGGGCATCACAACTTCTTAAACTATGAACAATTCGGCCGATTTCTCACCAAGCTCTCATTTACACAATGTTAGTACCCTGGATATCAACCTTAATAGCTGATGTACAGGTAGATCTTGCAATATGGAAATTAAGTTGCGGAAACGTATGAATTTATCAGGAGTTCGGACATGTTGCTTACATCTACCGCTGACACCAGTAACTCATTATAACTTCGGCTCAAGCTCTACCAGAAAATGTGAAGATAAATCAATGATGGCCGCCATAGTGTCATTTTTAAAAAGTCATTTTTGTCGATTTTTTCAGATTTTTCGAATTTTTTATTCATGCAATTTCTCGGCACAAACTGCATGATAAAGTAGTAAATATTCATCTGATGTGAAATAAAATAGTTTTTGCCCACTTCGCGGAAAAGTAGAAATTTGAAGAAAAATGACGAAAACATCACTTGTATTCCACCTGGGCGCCATCTTGATTTTACCCATGATCCTCTACTCGGGGGTTAAAATGACCCTAATATGATAAACTACAAATTACAACACATATAAGGGAAGTGGGAAGAGGTGACGACATACTGACAGAGCCACATGACTTCACAGTATAGTGGTCTGGTTAACCTATTGTGAATCTTAACAATTCGTGATATGTGTTGTATCTAAGGCAAACTTTTATTGTACCTGTTCATGTGGCAACTTGGATGACATGGCCACACGGCCCCTAGCATCGACATAAGCGGTATTAGATACAAATCTAGAGAGCTATGATGGAAATGCTCTGACATCTCGTATATTGGTAATTGGTGAGCTGTTTCGCTGTGACAACTCGTACACTGGGGATTGGTGAGCTGTATCGTCGTCAGATGAAAATGACGGCATTCAAAACAAAAGACTAGTCTGTTAGGCCCGATGTCGACACAGCATCAACTTTCCACAATGCCAACATATATCAACAACCAAAAGGTCTGTACAGGGTGCTGGCCTCGTGTTAGCTCTCAATTAATTGTCGTTCCGGAGACAAAGATAAAGTTCGGTAGGGGGCCATGATGCACCCCCATCCAGTCAAGGATATCGAGGAAGTTGTTAACAAAAGACTAATCGGTATTGGCAAAGTATTTGAGTCAAAATTTTCTTTCGTGATTGTTTTGTTTTTGTTTCAGTTTTTTTTGACTTTTGAATGATTTTTTCAACCCCATTCTGTACTGCCTCATTTATTTTGATCTGTAGCTTAGAAAATCGATAAAGTATATTCAATCCGACTCTCATTCTGCAGGGCCTGTTGTATTTACTCGCGTGCGTCACTGAAGCGTCAATTGCATGCTTTGCGAAGAATTTCTCTCCGAGGACATTGAAGGAATAAGCTATGAAGTATCATAATCAAAGTAATTGATTTCCACGACTACACAATCCCTTCTCCACATATTCCAACATGTGACTTTAACACTATTTTGCAGCAGACATGTATGCCATTCTTGTATTTTGTGTATTCAAAATATTGCTATCTGTACATATCAACATTTGTCATCATACGCAATCACATCATAGACCGTACCAGTATGCTTGTTAAACCGATTATGTTAGCTATCAATATATGTCATCAAATCATATAATTGTAGAAACCATTACCGTTTATATTTTTGATATAAACCAGTATTGCATATCACCTCCAGAAGTTCGTTAAAAAAAACCCTTTTTTTTGAGTTGTGGCTTTACGTTAATATGTCAAACCTATCTCTGGAATTCGTAATAGAAGAATACTGCGGATAAAAGCGCCGCACAGTCCTTATGGTGTTTATTTTAAATGGAATCAACGCGTGACTGAGATACATCACATAGTAAAGCAATGGCTGAGATAATCATATAGTAAATGAATGACAGATACATCATATAATAAAGGAATGACTGGGAACTTGCAGTCATAGCGATCGGAGGATATAAACAGCCTGCAATCTGTAACCATCTGGATCATCTATACGCGGTAAGACTGACCCTGGGAGGAATCAGGCGTCGTGTACACAAGTATTCCCGCCTCCAGTGGTTAACCATTTCACATTAATTTCAAACAGATATTACCCGAAGAAAAAAAACCCAAGCTTGTCTCTTGCCGGTAGACTCGCTCAACGGCTTGGGTTACGAAACCTATATCTAGTGATATTGTACGCTATGATCGTATATTGCCGTAAAATGACGATATGGACTCTGGTGTGTATATATGGACTATGCCAGCGTCAAACATCCATTGTTGGAGAGTTCAAATATGATTGCTCTTGAACAGAACACATGACAATATGTGGACGAGGTAGAGGCCACTATAAGTTCTGTCACCACCATATACAACTAGTACCAATTATTCAAAATAAAGTACTATTTCCTAGCTCGACTGGTGTTCCGACCCTTGACATTCTACGCGTCAGAACCACAAAATACGGGCAGCTTCTTATTCTTATTATCAATGATTTGTGGATGAGTTGAAAGGTTACATCACTAGCGGAAGACTTTGATTAATTGACACACGCACGGTTTTAATATTTTACGTCTCATTGGATTTTCTGCATGAGACATCCTTCAGTACTCATTTGGCCAGGGCGATATATAAATAAGAAGCATCGACTGTTCAATAAACAGTGCAACAGATGCTTTGGGAAATGTCTTCCTTTGCTTTCTCAATGTCATTTGCGATATTAATGGATCGGCTGATGGGTTGGGATTAATTCGATGTATCTTCTTTTAACAAGGGTTCAGGTATTCACAGCACAATTTACACATACTACACTTCCCGTTGACCAATACGTTACTGTATTTTGTCTAATATTATCCACTATCTTAACCCTACCTGGCCTGGAGGGGGAAGCACTTTCCGCCCCCCCCCCCTCCCCCGTTGGTTCTCTGGAACGACAAAACATTGGGAGGTGAAACTCCGTCACTTTTTACATTATGATATTAGGTCATTTTGAGCCTATTTGCGTGACCCCCCGAGTAGAGGATCATGGGTAAATTCATAATGGCGGCCATGTTGGTACCAGAAAAGTGATGTTTTCGACAGATTTTTTTTTGATTTTCTGCATTGAGTAGTGAGTAAAACATATTTTATTTCATATCAGGTTATTATTTACTAATTTATGATGCAGTTTTTTCGAGGAAAAACCAAAAATAAAAAAAATCGAAAATTCTGACCGAAATATCGTCCAAAAATCTTTTGAAAATGACGTCACAGTGACGTCATCATGGCGGCCATCTCGGATTTTTTTACATATCCTTATGTAGAGCTTGACCCAGTGATATAGTGTGGTAAGTTTCAGTCCTCTAGCCTTTGTGATAGCGAAAATATATAGGGGCATTTTCTGCACCCCCCCCCCTCCCCCAGAGGCTGCGGTACACCCCAAATCGCCCAGACCAGATAGCGTTAATATAATTTTAGTAATCGTATCTACTTGCTGATCGAAATGTTCGTGACCTAATACGTCAGGATGGTATTAGGTTCAACTGGAGTTACCTAATAACAGTTCGAAAATGACAGCTAGCTCCAGATTGATGGTCATCTTTTTCTGCTCGAAATACCGTAAATCTTCGTTAAGATTCCTATGACGTTGAGTAAAGAAATTTATAAAAGGGCATACAATATCCACTTGGGCTCGGAACATGAAATCAACATATACATACTATCACATATGTGAGCCTATTTGTCACATTTAAAAAGCCACACTTGCTGGTGGAGAGATCATGCTGCTATGTGAACAAACATTTCTGTGGTCACTGGATGAATCAAAATAAAAGAAAAAAACTTCCAGTTGCGGGCCGGCAACGTTTTCTAGTCAACAACTCAGACGTGATAGCTATGGAGATTCGGGCGATTGATTCAAGTCACAAGACAATTTGATGAGAGCATTCAACGCCCACTAGGAGCCGGAAACATACAACGAACAATACCATAACGTCGGAACCGACATTCAATATGCAGCAATAATCGAAAGACAGCATCAGTTCCAAATGTGTATGAAATAATAATAATGAAAACACAAGTTTTCCTACAAGAGAGAAGCTGGCAACAGTTTTCTATCATGTCAGCAGGACATGGTGATGTTCTATACATAAAATCCTTATCACTGACCATTATTCTTTATCCAAATGAATTTTCAAGTCGTTTCCAGAGTATGTATCTCAGTCACGCTTTGATTGCGTTTGTTGAATTTCACCACCATGTTATTCAAACGGCCATAGCTCCGGGTTAAGCGGAATTAGACACAAGTTGCGAAAAGTTGCGCTAGAGATCTTGCACGCTACGATTGTCTTACTTTGCCGTCGAGATTTAGAGAAAGATTCTCTCTGTATCAGCTTGTTCTGTGTCTGGCTACAAGTGTGACGTCGAAGTATTTTTGATTGGTTAAGGTCCAGAAGGGAATGGCGAACAGGTGGTCACTGGAACTAATCAGGGATTGGCAGCGGGAGGTGACAACGGTGTCTCCAATATTAAATGTAGTACGTCAGTTCACCATCATACCGCCTAGAGGTCTCGTTGCGGGCGAGACGTCAAGGTTATAAACCACTATATTCCCCAATAATCTCCGACAAATGATCCACCACACCAGGATGTCTGACCTCTTTCCGCTCAAATATATAAAAAGATTCAGCCTACATTCCACACCATTTTATCGACATAAGACATCCAGAAATAGGGTCATCCCGCCGGACACCATTACTGCAAATTCGGAGGTGACCACTGCAATTAAACTGGCCCAGATTTTTGTCAGATTAAATATTTTGTACATATTACGATTTTGCTCATATGACGTTCAAACATAACATATTTGGTGCGGATAGAATGACTATAGCATTAACTAAATAGATATTGACTAGCCTGAAATATTTGTGGCTCACGTGACACCAAATTTCGAAGAAATATGAACAGAAATGGAGTTATTATTTTTCTCACAACTGATCATTGCTTCTTCTCCACTGAACCGTAAGAAAATTATTTTAAGAAAATGGATTGACAGCAGAGCTGAACCCTTCTGAATGAATACAACCCATAACTGAAATTAGTGATTCCGAAGATCTCAAGGTCTCATTTGGGGCGTTTTATTGATAAGGTATAAACAGGGATGTTGTTCATAATTATGAAGTGGTGGTCAACATCTACAGTTTGCATGGTCATTCTGTTCTTCTGTTTGTCACACGTTATACCTGAATTTGTCAGAACAACATAGGGAGACACACTCCATCCGATATATTGGCTTGTGTCTAAAGTCATGGATTTTATATTTTTGGAACAACACGATGTCTTGCCGGCATCATTGGAAACTGTTGACCGCTTCTCTCTTGCAGGAAATTAGCCTATGTTTATGTATACGATGATTGTCTTTTTGAATTTGGTGCTAATGCTGTTATATGGAATATGGAAAAGGTCTTTGGATTATGGACGCGGATATTCTTTAATGGACGACGGCTGAATTATGAATGACGGACTGTTATGTATATATATTTTTATTCTATGTCATTTCTTGGTTAACGATTCGTACGACATCAGAATTTACCTCAGTAAATATTTCATTCTGTTAATACCAGACATGCTGTACTTGAACCTTATATGAGCAAATGCATGATGTGTTTTCTCATTCATAGTTCCAATATTATACATTTACGATAAAATGATGTGTCTTCTGTTAGCATAGCCACCTAGCCCCAGGTTAAACAGAACGAGATACAAGTTACGAAACGAAATGCTTCGCTCGTGCTTTTCTACCAGCATATGTTATACACATATATCCTTGTGTTCATTAATTCCAAAGTCGAATTATACTCAGATGAGCAAATGTAGATCCAACATTACGGAACGAGAAAAACATTAATTTTAACTGATTGATTAGTCATTCTAGTAGAGTTGTCTGTTAAGCCAGTCATATTATTGCAGTCAGTGGTTTGATTCTGTTATTATTTGTTGTACATGTGATTGGGAGAGGAGCCATGTGGCTCATTCCTGCAATAAACACACCATAATGATATTAGCTGCATCACTCGACTTCTGATTACCACCTTTAAACAGTAAGTTAGTTTTTTCCCGCTCACACAATTCACTAGTGCTTTATGCTAAATTAACCGCGGTGTATGCAAAAACTAATTCGACATTTGCACAGTGTAATAGTGAATAGCGCGCTAACTACTCTCAACATTTATCACGTGATTGACTATTAGTATACCAAGTCTGGAACGTAAATGACTCATAGACCACCGGATAACGTAATCCCGGAGGTGACAACAAGAATATGTATCCAAAGCTGGATCCCTGTTATTTGAGTCCATGCTCATGATTTTACTACCAGATGTCTTCCTAGTATAATCATCCAGGATCCAATATATTTCAACAAGAAATACAACATCGTGCTAAAAGACACAAAGACATATTTAATATTTCCCAGCTCACTTCTGGGAAATAGTAAATTATTCCCAGTACATTATTTCACGATGGATTATATTCTATAACCGTTTTTCCGGGTAACAGCATTTACTGGATAAATCTGAATTATAGTTCCCAGTAGCCTGTCTGTCTCACCATTATTTTCCCTTGTTTCGAATGACCAGTGTCCAAAAATGCATCATTAAAACGGATACATTGGCTGTTATTCCCGAGATGTAGATTGTGTTGTAGTTACGGAGAGAGAGAGAATTAAGGTTTTAGTCGCATTCAGCAATATTTCAGCTACATGTATATAGCGACGATCAAACAAAATTCTAAGTATTCAATTCAGCAACTCGGTAAACCAATTTGTTAAAACAGGTACAAACATTAAAATTTGTACAACAAACCAATCACTCTCAAATAATCTAAAATACAATCATCCTTTACTCTGCTAACAAGATCTTCCAGCGTAGCTGCTCGATAAAAAGTATCTCTTACAATCTTAAAATCTATGCAGTCTATGAGAATATGTTTTACAGTGAGATTTTCATGACATGGAATACACATTGGGACCGGCTCCTGTTTTAGTAAATATTCGTGAGTTACGTGATGACACGGGACAATGTATGCCAGGCATTGGCTCGGGGAGACAAGAGTGCAATAACGTATTAATATTTGGCATACATTGTCGAGTGTCTCTCATGTAACGGTTTTATCCAATGATCATCTGAGCATGAGGGTGGCGCTCCGCCTCTTTCCACGTAATCCGTGAAAATGAGATAATCTCTAAATAATGTATTTCAAATACACCATATGCGATATTTGAAATGCATCTGTGGTGACTTGAGAAGTGAAAATGTTACACGGAAACGAGCAAAGGAAATTCGAGCAGCAGTTGGATGACAGGAAGTTGCAATGAGAACGTAAATACATCTCAGTAACAGTCTGGTGCTTATATGAAATTTTCATATTCTATCGTCGATGAATATATGTAACACCTGAAATTATAGCAGTGTTTACGCGGATATACGCATCAAAAACTACCTTTGCTTGGAGAGACAAAGGAAATTTGAAACTAACAATATCGGCTATATCTGAATTATTTTATCTTACTGCTCTGACTAAACAGATTAATGTGTGTCATGGGTATGAACAAGTTAGGTTTAGAGATTTTACGGACATAGTGCAAAAATTTAACGAGCTAATGTCCACACTCGAGTGTGGAATTGTCACGTACGATCCGGACAAACACACAAGGCAACAAGCACACGGTATACCATCATAAAGAAAAAGTCACTCTGACGAACCATTTTCTGGTACACACGTGATGACCGACCTAACTTTATACGGCCAATTACCTAGTCTGATCATGGTAACTGTGGTGGGCCTGAAAGAGATAGCCATGTGGGTTATTTGATCGAATAAAATATGGTCGGTCACGTGCGTACCAGAACTGAACGGTCAGCGTGACCATATCCTTTTGACAGTTAGACGGGCTACTAAAATTATAGGAGGATGTCTCATTCTGATTCCGTTTAGAGATTGTCAGCTGTAGCGACCTAAATTGATGTCAGCCGAATAAAGCTTTGTTTTGGTCACGGAGAACGAAATTAACAGCTGTTACGTTTACGAGACAAACCTTGAGATCCAAGCTGCTTCTAATATCTCACTGTTCGTCGCTGTACAGCTACAATAAAACCGTGGCTGGGATACAAATCACCCCGGGGATCACTTTTGATTCGTGTACTGTTTTCTGTAATATGCAGTCAGTATATTTGTCTGTGGGGTCATCTGACTTCTTGTCAATACTCCGGAATCGTTTTTCACCATTTTTTTTAATGTTGCATTTAACATTCACATATCTGTATGTACACATACAGTCCTAGCCGACAATTCACTCACGTTTTGATTGCAGTCCCTAGAGAACGTTAATTCTATTCTGACATCCCTCCCTACTATGGATAATAACAAACTTGGCGAGTTCAAAAAAGCGGTTGGTTATACTCATATGAACAGTCAGAAACGTTTCGACCAGGCCATGATTAGACGATGTAGGATCGGCCATACACGATTAACTCACGAATATTTACTAAAACAGGACCCGGTACCAAGGTGTACCAGGATCTCACGGTGAAACAAATTCTCATAGACTGCATAGATTTTAAGATTGTAAGAGATACTTTTTATCGAGCAGCTACGCTGGAAGATCTTTTTAACAGAGTAAAAGAAGATTGTATTTTAGATTATTTGAGAGAGATTGATTTGTTGTACAAAATTTTAATGTTTGTACCTGTTTTAACTCATTAGTTTACTGAGTTGTCTAATTGAATACTTAAAATTTTGTTTGATCGTCGCTATATAACTTAAATATTGCTGAATGCTACGTTAAACCTTAATTCTTTCTTTCCTCTCTCTGACATCCCTCCCATTGGCATTACCATTGGAATATATCTTATTCTCGTACATGTTATAGCATGGTAATGTTAGTTTCGTGTTCACTGGCCTCCAGTGCACGTTATATTCCACATCGAGTTGCGTTGGTTTTCAGTCGCTCTCTTCGGTTCAACAGGTGTCCATGACCAAGTTAGATGGACTTCTTGGATTTTTCATTAGTCTGTTACCTTACTTCCAGTGACCCGTAAATACCCCGTAAATAGTTGGAATATACGTATTACGTTCGACAACTACCACCAACTCAAATCAAGCATAAAATGTAAATTTAAGAAAGAATGTTATTGAAAGGGTCTTGTTTCTTGGAAGAGAAAAGTGGACCAACAATCCTCAGTGATGTGGTGTTTCTTATTTGTTTTCATTTTATGCATGTTTGAAATTTGTGCTAAACTGTAGAACGTGAAAAGTCAATAATTGACGCGGAAATCTTGTGTGAGTGCCAACTGAATATTGGAAACAAAATACAAGCGTTTAGTCCGTCGTTCTATGTTCCACCGTCGTCCATTAAAGAATTTCCGCGTTTATAATCCAAACTAAAGACAACATTAACAAAATTGTGGAAAACGATACTGGTGTACTGACAATGAGTCATATGACAGCAGAGACAAATCTACTGAGTGCCCAAGGCTTTAGAGTTTAGGTTTGAAGTCCTAATTCAAATAACATCATTGGCAACAAATAAAAAAAATCTACCATAGTATGCATAAACAAATGCTAGTTATCATGTCTAGTTCGGCGTATCATTCCGTAATTGGTGCCTGAATTCAATACTATCCGGTGGACTTAAATTGTGGCAGCACGGACCTGACAAGAAAAAAAACACGTAGAGAGGTCTTCTAAAATTAGAGCGGAATGCGTCATCCAGATTCGGTTTTTAACGTGCTGATCACGACAAATCCACACATTAATGTACGCTTGAGTTTCTCCTTGCTTCACAAGATTTTGTTTGAATGCTTCCAGTCGCCATTGATTTTGTGTCTCCATCCTGTATCTTTTACCCTTATAATTTGATAATTACTTCCTCAAAACCTAGCCAAAGATTTTGTTATCTAGTTCGGGTCCGTAGTGTACCAAGTCAATAATCAGAGAGAATGCCGGAGGTACTCTCCCAGCAAAACAATTTTTTTTCGATTATCCTTCACATGTATTCCCGCTTTGTCTCCGAGGAGCGTCCGTTAGGGCGCGTTTGAACTCACGCTATGTATGCAGAATGTCACACATTCATTATGGGCAGCCCGAAGAAACTCGTGCTGAGAAAATCGGGCATCGCTTGTTTGTCTACGTTCCCTGGGGCTCCTCCCTCATTACATCACCATTGTGTAACCTCTACAGTATAATAGCATCGCAAAAAACGGCGAGTGTTTGGCATAACTACTGAGGTGAGGGGTGAGCAAGAAAACGAAGCTTCGTACTTCTTTAACGACTTGCATCCTCTCCACTTCCAAACAGATATCTTCATAAAACTGAAGAAATCAAGTATGAAATTAAACCGATATTGCGTAAACTCAGGCTCGGTATGACAGAATTATGCCATCAGATTCCAAAAACACCGGTAGAAAAATTAGCAAAATTCTACAGCTGAGTAAACACCGCTTTATCATTCACACTTTAACAATTCGTGTTTTTATGTAGATGGCGCTGCTAGAAAAATCCCGTTGTCATCCGGGCTCTATCCCATAAGGTAAAGCATTAAACAATAACAACGGCAGCATCAGCAACTTTTTCCCACCGTTATCG
>JAVTVY010040974.1:0-17867 GCA_036873755.1 Hanleya hanleyi | reverse complement strand
ACCGGGTTACGAGGTCGGCTACCACGCTTCCGGCCTCAACTGCTATTCATTCTATCTGCCATTTATTCCATAGAACGTTAGCAGAACCCGCTACGCAGGAGGAACGTGCTATAAGGTTGAGACCAAAAGCTCGCTTCCGCCCTGCAGGATCTTCTGGTCCGTTCCCGGTACAGAAGCCAAACACACGAAGTTACGGCGTACATAACTCACCGTTTAGCTTCCGGTCTGCAGAGGTGAACGGCGACTTTCAGTATTTATGCGCTAGCAATACTAAAGTGCCTAGTAATCCGGATGTTCCTTACACGAACAAACAGGCCGCAGTACTTGAGGAAACTGCTCGATAAGGAGTGGCGATTACGAATCACCTTGACTGGTTTCTTAAAGCCATAAAGGATGGTTTATTTTCGCTGTCGGGCGCGGACAGTCAAGAACAGTTACAGGAGGGTATAAACCTCGTTCTTGACTACCAGAAGATTGCTTCCGGTGCTGTAGAAGATTTACTGGTACACAATGCCTACCTATCTTCTATGCTAGTGTATTTAAGGAGAAAGGCCTTCATTCCTTTTATGCATAGTTACACACCGGAAGCTGTAAAGAGGAGTCTACTAGAGACATCTACGGCTCCCTCTTTACTGTTTGGTGATGCTGTTGCCGAAGTTCGACCTGAAATGGATCGTATAGAGCATGACAGGTCAGTTGCTTCCGGTGCTTCGTCTAAAAGACCTATGGCTTCCGGGTCGGGTCCAAAGGCGAAGAAGGCTAAGAAGAACCCGCCTAGTTCCAAGGCTAATAAGGGTGCTTCCGGCCAACGGCAGAACCAAGCGCCTGCTTCTTTAGAGCCAAGAGTATCGACCTATGGCCATAAGAAGCAGGGTAAGGGGAAATCTAAGCAGTCAAAGAAGGATTCCTGATGTCTCGGGCCGTACCGGGTGGCTTCCGGTATGGCGGGAACACCGAGACATAACGTTTCCAGTTCCCCAGCAACTAGACCTTCCGGTAGGGGGAAGGCTGCAGTTGTTTTGGAGGAACTGGATAAGGATCGGGACGGAAGCGTGGGTCATTCGAACGATCAGATACGGCTATCGCCTATTGTTCGACACGCTTCCTCCCTTGACTGCTCATCCCCTTCCGTTTCGTATACCATTACGAACGGGTCATCTATCAGCGATACAGTCCTCTGTGGACAAGCTGATAGAGAAGGCAGCTGTAATAGAGCTTCCGGTTTCGGACACGTCACCTGGGTTCTATTCGCCGGTCTTTCTGGTCCCCAAGAAAGACACGTCCGAGATGCGCATGGTTATAAACCTAAAGCGCCTCAACAAGGACTACCTCACTCCACCGCCACACTTCTGCATGGAGTCCTTCCGGTCTATCCGGACAGTACTCGGACAAGGGGAATGGCTGACTTCTCTGGATTTAAGGGATGCATACCTGCATATCCCGATACATCCGGGGGACAGGAAGTACTTGAGATTCATGGTCGGCAAACGACGCTTCCAAATTCAAGTGCTTCCGTTCGGCCTATCCACTTTCCCTTGGGTGTTCACACGAGTGTTTACACCAGTGGCACAATTCCTGCACAGTCTAGGTATAAAGTACCACTTTTATATCGACGACTCCCTGCTAAGGAATGCCTGCAAGGAGCAGTTAATCCTAGACACCCAGTTTGTCTTAAGGATGTTGACTTCTCTGGGATACATCCCACACGAAGAGAAATCAGAGCTGATTCCTTCACAAAGGCGCAAATTTCTGGGGGTGGAATATGATACGCTACGAGCTCTCGCCAAACCCCCAGAAGATCGATGGCTAAAGATAACGACGAAGATACCTCAGTTCCTCAAGTTATCTCAGGCCAGGGCTTTACACTTTGCTGCGATAATCGGCCCCTTGACGTCAACACAGGACGTAACACCAAGAGGGCGGTTGCAGCTTCGTCCCTTAATGATTTACTTCAATCATCAATGGGTCGAAAGGCAGTTGAATCCGTGGATACCTGTAACACCGCTAGTCAAACAATGCCTCCAATGGTGGCTGGATCCACTCAACGTTATGCCAGGTGTGTCCCTACTTCCGTTTCGTCCGTCACATCACCTGTTCACGGACGCATCTATGGAAGGATGGGGAGCCCACCTCGAGTCCAAGGCGACATCCGGGTTATGGACAATCGAGGAACGCTCGTACCATATAAACGTGTTGGAGTTTATGGCAGTGACACATGCCATCCGCACGTGGGTGAGCGTATTGACCGACAAGAACCTGCTAGTTGTGACGGACAACACAACAGTTGTGGCCTATATCAACAAGCAGGGGGGGACGAGATCTCCGCAATTACAAAGCCAAGCGGAAATCTTTTTCGGTCTGTGTTGGGACAACAACATATCGGTGTTGGCCAGGCACATCCCGGGGGTACGGAACGTCTTAGCGGATTCGCTTTCACGACGGAATCAGATAATTCCCACGGAGTGGCAACTTCACCCAGACATACTAAAACAAATAGCTCATGTCTGGGAGATGCCACACATAGATCTGTTCGCCACTCGGCGCAACAATCTACTGCCCCTGTTCATGTCGCCGGTTCCGGATCCGTCGGCATATGCAGTGGACGCACTATCGCAGGACTGGACAAGGATGGTAGCATATGCGTTCCCTCCTCCAGCTATCCTAGCGAAGGTACTTCAGAAGATCCGCGAACACATGTGTGTCGTTTACCTGATTGTTCCGTGGTGGCCAGCAAGGCCGTGGTTCCCGGAACTATTGTATCTTCTGGTAGATGTACCAAGACAGCTTCCGGTATGGCACAATCTACTGCGCCAGCCCGGAACGTCGACATTCCACAGCCAACCAGGACTGTTCCACTACCACGTGTGCAAGTGCTCAAGCAGCACTTCGCTCAGGCGGGATTTTCAGCGGAGGTTGGGCGCCGAATGGCACAATCTATTCGGCCGTCCTCTTCCGCTGTATACAACTCAAAGTGGGCAATCTTCGATCTTTGGTGTGGAGAGAGGGATATTAATCCATCCTGCGCAACTATCCCTGAGATAGCAGAGTTTCTATTGTACCTGTTCAGGGATAGGGGCCTGGTGCCTGCTACGGTAGAAGGTTATAGAGCGGCCATTGCTCAACCTATTCTACTGGGTACTGGGATTAACCCCTCGACTGATCCAAACTTATCTGCACTAATCAAGTCATACAAGATAACTGGTCAGTCGGCTGTTCCGAAATTACCTAAGTGGGACTTAGCCTTAGTACTTCGGCAATTGGGAGAGCCACCTTTCGAGCCAATAGAAGCTATTGAGCTAAAATATTTATCATACAAAACTTCGTTTTTGTTGGCTCTTGCTTCAGCAGCTAGGGTGTCAGAGCTGCATGCGCTTGATAAAAGGAACATCAGACACTCTAGGAACTGGAGCAAGGTAGTTCTCACAACGGTTCCTGAGTTTGTGGCCAAGAATCAAGCCCTCTACGATTCCATATCTCGAGAGTTCACAATTCCAGCCTTATCTGATTTCCTTTCGTCCGGTCTTGAATCAGACATGTTAATGTGTCCGGTTTGGGCTCTTCCGTGTTACCTGAATCGTACAGAGGAGATCAGAGCGGGAAGGAGGCGTTTGTTTATCCCTTTCGATCCCAAAGCCAAACAAGAAATAAGTAAAAACACTATCTCGAGTTGGCTCAAAAATACGATTCGGTTAGCGTACTCCACGGCTACTGATAGGCAAGCCGCGCTTGTAAACGTTTCGGGTCACGAGATTAGGGCATTAGCGGCATCATGGCCTCTATGGACCAACAGATCGGTGACGACATTATGAGGGCGTGCTACTGGAGGTCAAACACGACATTTGCCTCCTACTATCTCCGGGACATGACGTTGGCATGTAACGACCTCTATTCCATCGGCCCACTTGTGACCGCACAGCGGGTGTCAGGGGGACCGAGGCCAGCAATATAGCTACAAAAGTCCGGGCGTACAGTTGTAACCCTGCTTGCGGGTGAGTGCATTTTTTCTCTCGGCCCCTTTCGAAAAAAAGGGGGGGGGGCGTATCTTGCATCTCAGCCTTGAAGTCAGAGTAGCAACAGAGGTTCCCTGTGTACCATAGGCATACAGGTTATTACTGTTGTATGATTTCATGGATCCTCTGTGAGGTAGAAGATCTATGATTTCTACTTTGAACTAGTCACTATGTATGGCATTTATCACTACCACGGATTGTATCAGTTTGCCCACCTACCTTACGGTGGCATTCTATGCAAAGAGTGGAAGTGAGGTAAGTTTTCAGCGCAAATAACAAAAAAATTTTACAAGTAAATTTTCTGTTATTAAGCTAAAACTTACCTCACTTCCAGTGATGCCCACCCAACCTCCCCGCTATGATACATCCAGACCATGTATCGCAGTGGAACAAGAAGGAAGTAGAATTGTGGGTAGCTATGCAATCAGGTGACTAGCAGGGGAGATAACTGTGTCATTTAAATTCTTACTGTGATATTTCCTGTAGACAAGAAATGCAAAGAGTGGAAGTGAGGTAAGTTTTAGCTTAATAACAGAAAATTTACTTGTAAAATTTTTTGGTTTCGATCTACAGACGTTCGCTGGTCCCAACCAACACCATGGCGAGATGCCGATGGATATGAAGTCGGGTATGTACGGACTCTACGTCTACTCGGACGTGGTGGACAACCACATCGTGGGCGATATCAACACACCTCTGTTACGGGTGGTCCCCATTAAAAATACGTATGGCGATCAAGTCACCCACAGTTTCAACCATATCATGTACCTGCCCGTACGACATACCGACATCAACACGATCACGGTGGATATAAGAGATGACACGGGACGAGCGGTGGCATTCGAACGAGGAAAAGTGGTGCTGACACTTCATTTTCGACAAGCACGTGCTCCCCACTTTGCATAATGAAAGTACCTTACGAGTGCGATGCACGCAGCTATGCCGACTATTATGCCCAACAGGCCGGGGGTGGCTTTCCGGTCTTTAGCGGTGCACGCATGCAACGAGGACATGGTCTGGGGAACATACTCGGCAGCATGTGAAAACGTTCCTGCCCTTGGTGACGCGTTCGGCAAACAAGCGGTACGCAGTGGACTGCAAGTGGCCGGTGATGTCTTGGGGGGTACGGCACCCAAAGAATCCTTGAAACGGCGGGCCAAAGAAGCGGGAGGCGTCTTGGTGGCCAAAGCACAACGCACCGTAGGGAATAAAAGAGCTGCCCCACGGAGACCACGCACCAGTCGACGACCGATCCAGCGACGACGCACATCGAAGAAGACCCGGGATATCTTTTCTTAAAACATGGCCTTAATCCACGCCGAGTCCTGCCCCTCCACCAACAGTGAATTTGATTTGTGGACCGTGCCGCCCACACAAACCAGTGTCGAACAAGGATTATGGGTGGAGCATCTCCCGCTCTCCAGCATCAACGAAACCGGACCCATCGAGTTCACCATCAGTAATGCGGATACGGCCTATGTGGATTTAGCCCATACCTACTTGTATGTGAAAGCCAAGGTGGTCAATGGAGCTGGCACCAGAATCGCTGACCAAGCAACGGTGGGCCCGACGAATCTCTGGCTGCACTCGATGTTTCAGCAGGTGGATATTTTTCTCAGCGACAAACTCATCAGTGACTCCACCAACACGTACCCCTATCGAGCCTACATCGAGACACTGTTGTCGTATGGCCGAGAGGCTAAAAATCTCAGCTGACAACCGCTTTATTCTACAGGGACACGGCCGAGCACATGGACACGGCGGACAATGGGGGATATAACAAACGGAAGGCTTTCACTGCGAACAGTGCCTTGGTGGATATGATGGGTCGACTGCATGCAGACATGTTCATGCAAGACCGGTACCTCTTGAACAAGATCCCCATCAAAATCCGACTGATACGGGCGCCTCCGACCTTCGCCTTGATGGCCACTAACGTAGAGGGGCATGCAGCGGACTATAAGATTGTCATCCAAGACGCAGTCCTGTATGTCCGAAAAGTGAAACCGAATCCAGCCGTTCAATTGGGGCACATGAAAGCCTTGGAAACAAAACCAGCCCAGTACCCTATCCGACGTGTACAAACCAAAGTGTTCTCTGTGCCTGTTGGAAATATGGGCGCCAACAAACAAAACCTGTTCCTGGGGGAACTACCCAAGCGATTGATCCTGGCCTGTGTGGAAAATACCAGTTTCAGCGGAGCCTACCCAGAGAATCCGTTTGACTTTAAACATTTCGGCATCAATTTTGTGGCCCTGCATGTGGATGGACAACAGGTGCCAGCCACGGCCTTAACCCCGAACTTTGGGCGGAGGAATTTCATTCGAGCCTATCAGAGCCTGTTTACAGCCACCGGTCAAATCAACCAGGACGAAGGGAATATGATCAGTCGGGAGGACTACGCGAACGGATACACGTTGTTCTGTTTCGATCTGACCCCCACCTTAGAGAACGACCATCAGCTGGCCCTGACCAAGCAAGGCAATTTACGGTTGGAAATCCACTTTGCACGAGCCCTGGCGACCACCGTCAATGTGATCTGCTACGCCGAGTTTGACAACATCATTCAAGTGGACAAGGCGCGCAACGTCCTGTGTGACTTCTCCACCTAACATGGATACAGACCAGATAACCACCGTGCTGGAGAATGACCCAGAGACACGTAGGGTCTTTCAAGGGGTGTTCGCCCGAGATGTGTTTCCATTAGACCGTATGTATCCGGCTGCTTACGTTCTCAACACGGACCCGATGGATCGGCCCGGTGAACACTGGGTGGCCGTGTACTTGACAGAAGAGCAGGGCGAATACTTTGACCCGTACGGCCTGCCACCCCTCCATCCCGATTTAACAGACTTCATGGATCAAGGCACAGAGACGTGGTGTTGGAACAGTCAAACGTTGCAAAGCCTGACCAGTGGCGTGTGCGGACAATATTGCTTGTTTTACCTGTACCATCGATGCCGGGAAGACCCTTATCTACTATCGTACAGATGTTTGACGAGTACCCCCAGGCCGAGGACCGCGATGTACTCGTCTATGACTGGGCCGCCCATCATTTCAATGTACAAGCCCCGCTCTGGGCTTAAGTTAATGACAAGCCCCTTGTTCTGGGCTTCAATGTACAAGCCCCTTGTTCTGGGCTTCAATGTACAAGCCCCTTGTTCTGGGCTTCAGTTATGACAAGCCCCTTGTTCTGGGCTTGAGTTTTCACGTGGTTGTTCTCACGTTGTTGCTGTTCACTGAATAAAAAAAAAAAAAAAAATGAGATCTCACCAAAAAACCCTGTCTTGTGTGTTTTATTCATAATGCATCAATGCATCAATGCCCAATGTGGAGATTCAGTCAAACTGAAATCAGTGGTGTAGGATGGGGTCAAAATGTAACCCATCAGGTTTAGAAGGCAAGAGCACTATAGTAAAAAATAGAGAGCCAATGAAATCAGCCTACAGACCAAGTACGTGTCTTTGGTCTAGGTTTGGAGCGGGCATTTCATTGAGGTACGTGTATACGGTGAGTGAAAAGACTCGTCCAACACGTATAGATGATGACTATAAGTTCTAGGTAACCCATCAAGGTTAGAAGGCAAGAGCACTATAGTAAAAATAGAGAGCCAATGAAATCAGCCTACAGACCAAGTACGTGTCTTTGGTCTAGGTTTGGAACGGGCATTTCATTGAGGTACGTGTATACGGTGAGTGAAGAGACTCGTCCAACACGTATAGATTATGACTATAAGTTCTATGAGCATAATGCATGAAAGGCTTTGAACACCGTATTAGCCAATCAGTGGCCTAGAATGGAGCCAAAGGTTACCCATCCATGTCCAGAAAAACATTACCCGGGTGTACAAGAACCCAGATGTAGGCGCGGACGTCAGCGAAAGCACACCGTGAATACCCCAATTCGATTGGCTGATTGTTCGATCGCTGATTGGTTCTTTTTCTCGACGGCTGATTGGCTCTTTTTCTCGACCGCTGATTGGTCCAAATGGACCTGCCCATCTTTCCCAGGTTCATCTAGAATCCCCCCTTTTTTTTTTTTTTGTGCTCAAGCTCTGACTATAGCGATGCCGCAACATTGTCTCATTGGACATTGGACCGTCTGACCTGGAGGTGACCCTTTGACCTTTTGACCCGCGTCCGCGCGCGCGCACTGCCGGGGATGACGCGGGATGACGCGCGCGCGCGCGCGCTGCGGGGCGCTGGGGCGGGGCGGGAAACACCCCGGCGGTTGAACATTGGAACTCTTGTGGGTTTGGAGGATGAACATACGGACGTCTAAGGGAAAAAATTGGAACTCTTCTGGGTTCGAAAGTGAAAACCCGGAAGTGACGTGACAACCCACGTCACCTGCGTATATACTCCTGTAAAATAGAGCCGATTTTATTTCTTTGGAAGGGACAAGGTCTTGCGCTTTTTATACTACTAAACTGTGAAGTAGATTACATCTTACATAGGCCTTAAGGCCGTGATATGCATATGAAGTAGTCTGGGGCATGGTCAGTACTTGCCAATTTTCCCTTCGTCTACTACTCGCCGATTTTTTTGATTTTTTTTTATTATTTATTTATTTATTTATTTATTTATTTATTTCCTCGAGAGCTTTAAAATAAGACCTCACTCTACCCCATCGGGCCACTAGTGCTCCAACATGTCCACCCCGTATGGATTGATACATACTAATATCCCAGTATATGAGTGTATATGGGTCTATATGGATCTATATACAAGCCTACGCGGTACTTTCAAATTTTTTTCCATCGTATTCTACATGATCAACCTCATAGCTCATAGTAAAAGCCATAAAAAAACCCGATCACCCCTATACCCATACAGGCCAAATATAGCGGACATGATCTTCGCTTGGGAATTGGTCTAGTCCGAGTTGTCTCCCTTGCACCAAAGCGTATAGATGGCGCTGTGGTTTGAACGACGATATTATCCGGGCAAATTTTTGGTCTTGAGCAACCATTTTGTTAGCGTTTTGTTAGCGTCCTGCATACGGAGGACGATTTCACTGATCATTGTGTTGTTTTCTGAGCTGGGAACATTCTCTGTCGCAGTTTATAACGGAACTTTGTTCCTTTCGGTGTCCACTGAGATGAATATTGTGATCTGCATCATGCATCGCCTGCATGTCACACGAAGACTGTAATCGAGGGAGTGTGCTGTGTTCGAGCGAACGCATCAATTTGTGTGATATCAGACAGGAAACGTGAAAATTCATATTCTTTCACAGATTTCGAAGTGTATACCGTTCTGGTGAGATGAACGCAGCCTTTATGATCAGCGATAACTTTGTTGGCTTTACATCGCATCGGCGGGAACAGATGCCGCTTTATTGCAAAATAACACCTCTTAGGCAGCCATCTGGCTAGCAAGGTAAGCCTTAACACTTATATTTTCATTGGATGCAAGGTTGTATTGAGAAATATATCTCTAAATATGATTAATTATCGATTGTCTATCACGACAAACTAACACTCGGCTGAACAAATATGACCAATAATTTTTCCGTAAATATGAAACGTACAAACTTCTTACGTCAGGACAATGTTCTCCTATTTCGTACAGGAATTTTCCGTAGAAAATTTATATCGAACTAATTTTAAAATTAACCATAATATGTACTGAGTAGGTAATAATTTAAATTTTCGCCACACTACCATCTATTTATCCATGTTAAAACACCAGGTACATTGGGAAATAAATTGATTTTCCTGACTAAAAAAAATTACGTGTATAGACTCTGGGTTACAGTCGTCTAATAGTTCCATGAAAATTGTGACGGGTTTTATCGAAAAAATAATAAGAAATTTAATGCTTGAGACAAGGGGTACATACACAGCACAGTGGGATTCTTGCACTGCCTGACACCGGTGAGTGGGTGGGTTCAAAATGGCGGTGTGTGGATTGGCCGTCATTTTGTACTCCCAATCACTATACAGTGGGTCAGCCTATATCTCGCACTCACTGACGCCGGTGAGCGGGTGGGTTAAAAATGGAGGACTGTGCATCACGGCCATTTTGTACTCACCTCCCCACTAGACTATATATAGCGTATAATTTTGATATGTATTCACCAATACACCATCATGAGTTTTCGAAGACGACGTGCCCCTCTGTTTACACATCATCCGACTCGAGACCCGAGAATTGCTCAGACAGAAGAACACAGAGAAATCGTTGCCCATGAAGAAGAAGATGGAAGGGAATTGACGATCATCTCCAGTTTTCAGCGAGTACTTGAAGATGAAGCCACATTAATCAACAGTACCGAAGAACTCGCACAACAATTGCGGGAAGAAGTAAGAACAGAAGAAAGTAGCCGGCTGCGAAGACTGAGTGAACAACAGGACCAAGACATACACAGAATGGAAGAAAACGACAGTGATGTGACGGAAGGTGGAGAACAAGACGAGCTACCCTGGCTAAATTCTAGTAGACCTCCCACAACAACCACGATGACACCGCCTGTCTACACTGAAAGTATAAGGACTGAAGCCCCTACAGCCGGACCTCCTACCATTGCCGAAACTCCCACAATTTCAGCGGTAGAAACACCACAACCCTGTCGCCACCAAGTCGAGATAATCCAACTCAATGAACAGATTATGGTCATGCAGAGAGGGCTGGATGGGATGGAGACGACCATGAATGGAATGGAAGCGCAAATTACCATACTCAAGAAAGAACGCTGTGTCGAAGAGAAAAAAACACGATGCAGTATCTGTACGGAGGAGGAAAGTTGGTACGCCGTGTTACCCTGTGGACATCTTTGCCTATGTAAGGATTGCTGGGTAACACTGACGTGTCAAGGTGCGATGTGTCGATGCATTGATGCCGGCGAGTCCCATTTGAAAATAAAATGCCCGATATGCAGAAAACATGTAGGAGGCGTGAAGAGAATATTCCGCGCCTGAGTGTGTCGTATCACGCTATCAACGGCCCTTTTCAGGGCCAACCCATCTTTCCGGAAGAGAAAACTTCTTTCCTAAGCACACCAACTAACACCAGATGTCCATCATCCTTTTTCCCCAAAAAAAAATTTTT
Source organism: Hanleya hanleyi (assembly GCA_036873755.1). NCBI lineage: Eukaryota > Metazoa > Mollusca > Polyplacophora > Lepidopleurida > Hanleyidae > Hanleya > Hanleya hanleyi. The sequence continues at coordinate 6,805 of JAVTVY010040974.1, read as the reverse complement.
TCAAAAAAAATTTTTTTGAAAACAAAAATCTTCATACGTCAGGTCAACAAAATTTTATTTTTGAGGTAGAGGGTCGAGTCAGGTATCATATTGAAGCTGACGTGAAATGCTTCACAATGATACTTCACTCGACCCGATTGGACCATTAGGGACGCCTCTAACCTCAAAAAAGATTATTTTGAAGATAATTATCAACATCCGGTGAATGAAGATTTTTTTATTTTAGAGGTAGTGGGTCGAGTGAGGTATCTAATGGAAGCTGACGTGAAATGCTTCACAATGATACCTCACTCGACCCGATTGCACCACTAGGGGCTGCCCTAACTCCAAAAAAAGGCTATTTTGAATTTTCTGCGCATGCGCGAAGACCAAAGGCTATGAAAATAGCCTTTTTGGGGGTTAGAGGCGTCCCTAATGGACCAATCGGGTCGAGTGAGGTATTAAATTGAAGGTGACGTGAAGGAGCATCTGATAGACTGGGTATGGGCTTGAATTAGGGTAATTGTGCGCATGCGCGAAGATGATATCAAAAATATCAATCTTCAAAAATAGCCTTTTTGGAGTTAGAGGCGTCCCTAATGGACCAATCGGGTCGAGTGAGGTATCAAATTGAAGGTAACGTGAAGGAGCATCTGATGAACTGGTGTAGGTTGAACTATAAGCATTCTGCGCATGCGCAATCTTCAAAATAGCCGTTTTTGGAGTTAGGGCAGCCCCTAGTGGTCCAATCGGGTCGAGTGAGGTATCAATGTGAAGCATTTCACGTCAGCTTCCATTTAATACCTCACTCGACCCACTACCTCTAAAATAAAAAAAAAAAAAATCTTCGTACACCCGATGTTGACATTTATCTGCAAAATAGCCTTTTTGGAGCTAGGAGAACCCCTAGTGGCCCGATGGAGCCGAGTGAGGTATCAATGTGAAGGTGAGATGAAGGGCCATCTGATGGACTGGTGTGGGTTGAACTATCAGCATTCTGCGCATGCGCAAGAATGGAAATAGACGTTTTTGGAGCTATTTGACTATTAAAAAAAGGAAAAAAAGAATGAAACCAGTCAGTACATGCATCCCATAGTCCCAGGTCACGCCCGATTCACGCAGACCGGAAGTGACGTCATACACCTGCGCACAACCGTGATGGAAAAAATGGATATGACCTTGAACTGATCACGTGACCTCCCCGTGATGACAAATACCCAGAACCAAGTCAGTACATGCATCCCATAGTCCCAGGTCACGCCCGATTCACGCAGACCGGAAGTGACGTCATACACCTGCGCACAACCGTGATGGAAAAAAACCAGAACCAAGTCAGTACATGCAGGCTGGCTGGTCAGGTCAGGTAAGTCAGAGTGCTCCACAAAGTAGTGCAATTGAATACACCCCTTTCCCTAAAAATCGACTGCTTTTATACATGACCCGGTGAGTGGGTGGGTTCAAAATGGCGGACCCTTATTTTACACACACAACACTCTAAGCCACCATTTTAAACCCACCCACTCACATCCCAGGTCAAATCAGTGCACCCGAGTGAGTGGGTGGGTTCAAAATGGCGGACTTTCAACGTCGCAGAGAAAATAAGCGGCCGCCATTTTGAACCCACCCACTCACATAGCACTCAATCACCCCGGTGAGTGGGTGGGTTCAAAATGGCGGACCCTTATTTTACACACACAACACCCTAAGCCGCCATTTTAAACCCACCCACTCACATCCCAGGTCAAATCAGTGCACCCGAGTGAGTGGGTGGGTTCAAAATGGCGGACTTTCAACGTCCCAGAGAAAATAACCGGCCGCCATTTTGAACCCACCCACTCACATCTCAACTCACACATGCGAACCCCCCCTATGGCAACCCAAAAATTAACTCCGCGCATGCGCAGTGAGGCGCTAATCGGACGATTTACACATTGTATACTACTGTCGTCCACTAGCCCTTTTTCCTGAGACAGGCGCCATTTTCAACTGCTCCGGGGGCGTGGTTTGACCTAGATCGTTCGCCAGAGGTAGCTACGTATTCGCTTGACCTTAAAATTCTAGCCAATCAAACAATAACATAGATTTTCAGTCCTGTTTGACAAGCTGAATGACAGCGAAATCGACGATCATGTGCCATATTAGCGCCACGGTTTCTAGGTTGAAAATGGCGCCTGTCTCAGGAAAAAGGGCTAGTGGACGACTTTGAAAAGATCGATAAAAACTCGAGCGGAGAACGGGATATGATCGGAACAACTGTTCGTGAGCACTAACTAATATATTAGGAAGACTTGGGTGAATTTTTGGTGGCAAAATTTCTTTATTAGTGGTTATTCGGTCGTTTTGCTGGACTCCTGTTTCATTCCTTCTCTCTTTCTCTATATATCAGAGGCCTGCAGCATTGTCACATGTTTCCTATGAAGTATAACAATCTTGAAAAATGCAAAACATTCAAATTTTCTTCATTGCGATAATCAGAAACTCCAGAAATCAAAGCTTTTCATGAGGAACTAGGACAACGTTGTTACTAACCTAGTTTCTAAAGCATTTTGAGAAGACGGAAACTAAAAATTCTCCTTACTATTTTTTTTTAAATATCGTTTGCATTTCAAGCAGATCCCGAATCGCGAGTTGCTCATATAGATTTGGGAGTGAATGAAATTAATACGACTTATGGTTTCATTTGGTTAATTTGAGTTGTCCACAGGAATGTTAGGAACTGGGATTGCAGTATAACCGAGAAAAACCATAACCAGTACACAATGTAAATGTAGTTTGTGTGACTAAGCTTACCTCTATTTATCTTCTTTACTCAGCAGCATGATTTATTTATTATTATGGTTTATTGGCGACTCGGACAAAGTGACAATAAACAGACCATTTCGAAGGATGTATAATTTATACACAGGAATACGATAGAGTACATCTACTGCATTGTGATCAATCTGCACCCCTTCCGCCCAACCGAGTCACAATGGAACATCCACTGCTTTGCAATCAATCGGAACTCCTCCCGCCCCACCGAGTCACAATGGAGCATCCACTACAGTGTGATCAATCTGAACACCTGGTCGAGTGCGAAAATGACACACCAGTTGACGAACACCGTCACATGGGCTCCTTGGTGAATGCGATGTCATTTAAACAGGAAACTGATCCTCGTGACTTGGGTGACTGCTTGGGTAAGCCTGGAATCACTCGAGGATTTACAGAATACCCTGTGGGTCGAGAAATCAAGCAAGAACAGTCTGATTGGGAATATCTCTCCAACACCCCGTGCATCAAAACGGGAAATGTGCAAATACCAACCATTCCAGTCGACTCCTTACCCAAACAGGAGGAAATATCAGTCGAACCAATCAAGCTAGAACCCAACACGTCGGGCGATGCTCCTTGTAAGCTTGTATACAAGAGGGGGATCAAAGTACCGGTAAGTAAAAACTAACTGAAAATTCATGACATATAAGATGCGTGTGGGTCATTCTCAAGGAAAGGCACAATTCGTGTCACTCGACCCAAATTTTCTTCTAACCAGTCTTATGGCTGAAAAGAGTACGAATAACTTATTCAAGCACTGTCCCGATTGATTTTTTCGGGTAAATTTTCACCACAACCCTCAATTTAGGGTAAAATAGACCTCTCACTGGGTGTAGTGACCTACTTGATACCACGATAAAGTTGCCAGAAATTCTTTTGTTCTACATTATTCTACCTTTTTGGCAACCAGCTGCATCTGTTCTTTCAATATATGAATATATTGTTTACAAGGGCAGATTATCTTGTGAAAATGGCATGGGCAAAGGTCTGTAACTGGTTTCCGGGTCATTGGTGTTACTGTAACTGAGCCAAAAAGCGAACGCTTAAATTAGAAACAAAGTTTTGCCACCAGGCGGCTTCTTTTCCAAGCGCGGGTTAACTGGAGATTCTTAAAGAAGTGTTTTATGAAACTCTTTACAGTATTTCAGTCATTTCTAGCTCCAAATTTTCAGCGTATGTTTATTACCGGTCACTGGTGTTACGTGTCAGGATCAACATGTAGTGGCTCCCGAGTAAAAATATTGTAACGGGCTACACCCGTATTTCTTTTGACATTCATTAAACAATAAGCAGATTATTATAATTGGATTGGAGACTGCCATTGTACATCGATTTGTTTGATTGAAGGTTTTCGTCGTTGAGTTGACACTTCATGACTTGTTGTTGTTGTTGTAAATTGGTTTGTTACGTCATGGTGAATATTTAGCTCCCGAGCCTGCAATTTTGTATAAATCTTACGCAGTAAACCTCTCTGGATGTTGAAGGAAATGCCTTGATGACGGATCGTTCATACCTCCATGGAAATTATCTATTTTATTGCTCGAAAGTTGCACAACTTTCCGTCGAAGATTTCGCCATCTCGCCCAGCTGAAAGCGAGTTGTCAAGCTAGCACGTGCGCTGTTGGAGGCGCGACGACGAATATGCATTTGATTGGCTGATGCTCTGCGGTTGAAGGTCACGCCAGCAGACTATAAATAGCGAGTCACACCAAGGCTCGCTGGCTCATTTCTAAAATGATGCCCATGGACGAAGTTGTTCCCGATATTTTCCACTTCGATGAGAGATGGGGGAGATGACCGATCTTATTGAATAATAAATGCCACCGGCGATGATTGATGTAACTGTACTATCCGCCACCGAGCCGATACCAACACCTGTTCATTGTTTGCACAACATCGTCCGGTCAAGGCTTTTGTTCAGATGCCGATTTCTGATGATGGGACGACCTCAGATGGAGAAGAACATATAATTGAATTACTTTTATTTTGGAACCTGGAAATTAGAGGACTCTAAGAGGGATTTCACCACACAAGGCTTGGACTACACCAGATCCGGTGGTAGGTTACATCTGGCTAGTATTTTCCCCACCGAGTACGGTGGTTGAGAACTTTACTTCGACCAGTTTACCTATCACCACCAGATTCGGTGGTAATTCACACACATACAAGGAAAACTCACCTTTACACCAGATCCGCTGGTAGAACACATCTGGCTAGTATTTTCCCCACCGAGTACGGTGGTTGAGAACTTTACTTTGACCAGTTGACCTATCACCACCAGATTCGGTGGTAAATCATATACTCAGTTATAACTCACCATTACACCAGATCCGGTGGTAGGTTACATCTGGCTAGTATTTTCCCCACCGAGTACGGTGGTTGAGAACTTTACTTTGACCAGTTGACCTATCACCACCAGATTCGGTGGTAATTCCCACACTCTCAGGCATAACTCATCATTACACCAGATCCGGTGGTGCTATAACTGACAATTCTGGGATGAGATGAATGGACTACCCTGGACCATTGATACAGTGAGAAGACGCAAAGTGACAATATTAACAAAGTCATACATCCGTTTTACTGTATATTTATTTATCTGTATGGAGAATAAAATCGTTCCCGTTATATTTTAACCTGAATACAATCTCTGTTTTCTATGAGTCTGTGTTTTGCATGCTTATCACTGTCTGGTACGAATCCGGTCGATGGTTTACAGAGTACCTAACTCTGATGTGATATTCTATCTCATCCGAATTATACCGCCTCCGAAGAGTATAATTGCAGCACTAGTGAGATACACTGGGTGCATGGGGTAGACTGTTACATTTGGTGGCAGCGGTAAAGGATACTAGTACTAGAGACTGCAGTACTGTTACATTTGAGACAGTACCAGTGTTACATTTGGTGCAACAATACCGGATATAAAATTATTACCAAGACAGTGATATCAGGTTGAACACACCAGACTCTTAACAGAGATTTGTTCTCCATACTTGAAAATGGATGATTCAAATACTGTGACATTCAAGTCAGGAGACTTGGGTGGTGGAGTCCCTGAAGATAGTGGTGATACAGCCTTTGGCCCTCAACTGGAAAATATTGTCATGATCAATGATCATGATAGTGAAATTAGAATAAAAGAAGCTGTTTTGAATGAAATTGTGGATTTGATTGGACAATGGATGAATCAGATGACTGATTATCAGATCTCTATCCGGGATGAAATAAATCAGCTTAAACTTTCTTTTGAGAAAATGCTGGGAAACATATTGAGTGAAACAATCCGACAGATGTCTAAACTTCAGAAGCAAGTTACAGAACTACAGATACAAATACAGAAGCAGATCTGTCTTATTTCGGAGAAAATAAGCTGTGTTGAAAATAAAAGATTGAGCTTGACTGATGAGGCTGAATGTTTGGCGAAGGCGAGTGATGCGCTTTTGGAGTCGTCAAATAAAAACACAAATGACACGAGACAACACTCTGATGCCATACACTTAACACCACAGATCAGGAAACAACCTATACAGGAGGTTGCAAAATCAAAATCATATCTGGGGTGGGGGCACCTTAAAGATACCGATATTGTGGTTGCTGATGCAAAATCTGAAAATACACAAGTTTATGATGATCATATTGAATCGAAACATGAAGCTGGCCAGAATTCACCCTGGCTGTAACTTGAAGATAAAAATAAACGAGAACAACAATTGGGAAATGACTTTATAGGAACAATTCCGGAGGCATCTGTGGAGAAAGACAGAATTGGACATATCTCTACCGGTCGTGGACCAACAACTTGGGATGGATGTGAAATCAAGGGTGGAGAACCAATGAAGTTTGCAGTTGCTGATTGCATTGGACGAATTTCAGGTATCTCCATTGTGTGACAGATGTGAATATTGTTTAGTCACCACAACAGATGATTTTATACCCTTTGATGATTATGTTGGACTTTTCCTTCGTATTACTTGTTGAAAACTGTACATGGAGATATTACTGAAGACTT
>JAVTVY010040973.1:0-19329 GCA_036873755.1 Hanleya hanleyi | reverse complement strand
TGTATCTCAGTAACGATTTGATTGTGACTGTTCATATGAACCCGGTGAATATCTTGTACATGGGTCCATGCGACCCTGTTCCTTGTTAAGCAAAGTTGACAGTATGGCGTCGTAAACTCGGCACACTTTCATATGGATTTGTTCCGACGGATATAATTCAACGGGGGCTATGTTATCTGTGGATTTTTTTGCCGCTACCATTCGTGCATTAAATAAGGTCATGTCACCTTTAAGTTAAGAATCCCAACGCCATAAATCTTGCACGCTGCCATCGCATTTTGCTATCCACAGTAGCAATCATGTTCTATGTTCTAAATTAAAACCACAATTTCGGATACCGACATTTTAATTCAAGGCAACCGCGAAGGCAATGAAATATACGGGGTTTTGTACAATAGGATCACTCGAATCATCAAAAGAGCCTGGATTTCTGATTACGAGGATTCATAGATAGAATACCAACTGAGGGTTGAATCATCTTTAAAAGACATTATTGAACATTGAACACAGTTTGCGTGTGGAAGCAAAATGGAGACGCTCTTCAGTTAGGGTTGTAAATTATCCAGTCACAGGGTATAGATATTCTTTCTGTTTACTGCCTGTAGATACGATGTTAAACTGACCGACAACTTCCATGTAAAGCGTTGAATAATAAATGGATACAGAGATATGTCTTTCAGCGTAAATAATGAATACAGAATCCCGAATAATAATGTTTCAGGTTGTGACTGCCATGTATTATCAAGGTTATAACGTTATGTTTGGTAAACGGCTGAACTGGGTTGCCTGGAGGTTACCGGTACGCAAACTTGATTTTAGGGGACCCAAATGGGTTACCCAAAACCCTTGTTTCAACATGTCTCTGGATGTGCGTAATCTATACAGGTTACCATGGAAAATATTACATAAAACCTACCATCATCCTGCACGTACAGATATCAGTTCAAATATTGCTGGTTATCTGAAGAAATTTTTCTCGTGGCCAATGGTCCCAAACCCTGATGACGTATTATATCTATCTAAATCACGTGATGAATTGTGTATTCATTCATCTTCATGACACGTGAACACTTACCCAGAAATCTAACTTCGCTTATGTAACACGAAACCAATTAAATTTTCATTGTCAACGCAAAGTACATATGCCACAAGGCGTGAAGCCCCAACCCGATACACCAAGTTAAAGCTTGCTCCTCCGACTGTGTCAGTCCAGGGACCTCACGCTGGCAATTAAATTGATGTCATGTGACATGAGGGGTGGTGACGCATTAATCGAATTGTATAAAGATCCCCACCAGCCATTTAATTGTCATGGATGTTGATGGCCTGCATTGCATCAAGGGATAGAAGTGGGATTTTATTGTCATGGATATAGGGGGCCTACGTCATCAGGTTTCAGGACAATTCGTTTAGGAAGGAGAACAAGAAATCATCAGGCAAACACATGACTAATAATAATCTTCAGATATAACATTGTACAACTGTTGTTATGCTGAACGCGAATGGATTTATGTCAATTATCCTGATTACAATGAGGATTCATCATTTTATTCCAATATATACGGGTGGGAGAGGTATTTTTGGGTGGGTGCTATTTTGGACACTTCCTGACGTTCCATGCGCAGCGTTCATGGATATGGATAATTTTACACATGTTTAAAACTGAAGTTAAAACTCATCAGTGTTTCAGCCATCTAGACCAGTATTTTTCTGTCAAAATACCAACTTAGAAAAAATCATCTATTGCGAGGAATTCAATTTTCTGAGAGCACAAATGCCCCGAATGTGTTTAAGATACCTTGCATTTATGAAGCAGATACCCTTCTTCAATTCTTTGTATCAAGTTTGTCAATTGGCACTACGTGAATTAATTTGCACAAGGAATTTGCAGAAAGGTTGTTCCTGTCCTTCATGCAATAAACAGAATATGAATAATTAATTCATGACTTACCTGATCAATTATAGCTGCAGTTGAAAAAAAATTTGATTCTGAAGTGTCCAAAATACCTCCATCGTTGGTATTGCTGATATGCTAATTCTGTTGATCTCTCATTGCTCTGAACGCGAAGATGGAATCACCGATAATCATTAAAAATATGTCAAAGATCAGTTCTGAGTAGCAGATGTCTGATGCCAGGTTTCATCCCCAAAAGGCCCATTACCTGGGGAATTACACGAAAATAACCTCTCAAAAACGCACAAACTAGCGCTGTGGCTAATAGTACGTAGCGTACACTGTTATAAATTACCGTTATTTCACAGTAAATGTATGTTGGAGTTTACAGTACATTTAATCGTAAACACATTAATCTGTCAATTGAACTGTGATATTTCAGTTGACATCAACTGCAATGGGTAAACTGCGCACACACGTAACATAAAATTCTGGTTTTCTCTGAAAGGAGAGTGATATCTTTGCACACGAAACGCTCAGTTGCAGGAAACATCCGACACCTGCGTTGTACGATACAACATTCAGAGCATTATCAGAACACGCGCTGGGACGGACGCAGCGGCTAACTTTAATTTTTGGTCTATAGTACGGTTTGGTTTTGGTTTTATCCATCTTCACATTTCAAGCTAAATACTACACTAATGTTCCGTCATTTAGTGTTCGAAATGCATATGCGAAGATGGGATTTATCTGACTTGGAGTTGTATCCTACTATTCGGGTAATAATTGCACAGATTCGTTCGTAATTATTTACGAAGCTTGTGGTTATCGCATTTGTAAACACCAAGAGCAATGGCCATTTCGGCCTTCCAGTGACCCACGTTGCCGCGGAACCGATAATTGTAGAAAATGGTGCCACGTAATTGCATTGTTTAAAGAATGTTAAAACAACGATAATTGTAAATTACAGGGCTACCCAAATTTACAGTTGAATGCCTGTCACTAAACGGTCATTATAAAATAAGGTGCAACATTTTACAGTTCAAAGCCTGTTAAAAAACGGTAATTGTAAAATACGGTGCAACGTAATTTTACAGTTGAATGTACTGGCACCTTTTCTGCCAGTACATTTAACTGTGAATTTACGGTGTGATTTATAACAGTGTAACGTGGGTTATTCGTTCGATGTATATTCTGTTTGGAGCCAGTAATTAGTTTTTTTATACAGGTAGTGTCCAATGAAGAAACATCGTTAGTTCACAGTAACTTTTTGATGCAGAATAAGTGTTTCTCTCTGTAATAATGCAATTGAGAGTCTTCTGATAACCGGTCTAATTAAGATATATAGAGGTTACAACGAAATGTAATACATGTAGAAATTGCGGCGGATGGGTGTGGTATGTATGAGCTCTAAAGTCCAAAAGTGAAACATCAAAACTCCCAATGAACACATCATGTATATTCATTAAGCATCTGGCGATTCTATCTTTTTATAAATATTTGTGTTTATTGGCGTGTTCTGTCAAGAATCATATCGTACTTGCAGCTTCATACAACTAACGTATAATGAATATGGATTTCCAGTGTAGAATCTGAGATATAAAAGGATTTGACACCCACCCGTTGTATATAGCGGCGTAAAACACATCTATCGTTTTGAACAATCCCCTGCCATCTTAGGTGTGGGTCGATTTCATGAAACCTCAGTTCACTTGAAGGACGATTTTCGAACTTCAAAAACTTCGAAAAAAGTTAGTTTTCACGAAAAGTGTTTGGCTACACTTGGTAGAATGATGTTCGAAGGGACCTGTTCTTTAAACTTTTTATCATGTGTGTGTTCAAAATATTTAGAGATACATATCATGTGCCAAATAAATCATTCTACGCCATTTTGTGAGAGACGACGAATGATGCACGGGCACATTAACAAGCTCATAATTAACAACTCTGACACTTGGTTAAATATACATTTCTCCCTAATCCCACTTTGAAACTGGGCGACGCATGTGTTACTCCGTAACCCAACTTGTACGTGTAATGGAGTTTCAAAGCTGGTGTAGGGAGAAATATTTATGTAATCAAGTGTCAATTTCCCTCTAACCCCGCTTCGTTCATTCCTCCCTAACCCCACTTTGACACTCGACTACACATACATGTTCCCTAACTCGCTTTGACATTGGACAACACACCATTTCTCCCTAACCCCACCGTCATCATGGCTTACACGTCCATTCCTCCGTAATCCAGCTTGAAAATTAGCTGCTGAACATTTTGGTCAAGAAAATCGCGTTTTGATAGCTGCAATGTCCTGAACCTGGCAGTAGATGAACATACCTAAAGCTAAGTCGTAATCCCAGTTTGACCGTTGACAATGCAAATTTGACACTTGATTAGACATACATTCCTCCCTTACCCGGCTTTGTCACTGGACTACGCGTACATTACTTCCTAACCCCGCTTTGACACTCCACTGCACGTACGTTCTTGTCTGATTCCGCTTTGGCACTGGACTAGACATATATTTCTCCTTGACCCCGCTTTGACACTCGTCTTTACGTACGTTCATCCCTAACACCGGTTTGCCACTGGACTACAATACTTTCCTTCCTAAATCTGATTTGACCATGGACTAAACGTACATCCCTCAATAATCCCGTTTTGACACTGGACTGAACATAACACTTCCCTGGTACTGCTTTGACACTGGACTACACATAACCCCAGTTTGATACTAGTAAGTTTGTTCAATAAAAGCTCATTAGTATGGCTGAAATGTACTGGAACATGATAGTTGAGGAGCATACCTAACCCAACGTCGTATCCCCAGTATGGCAGTTGACTATACAACTTTAACCTTAACTCAGCTTTGACGCTCGACTACACGTAGATTCCTCCCTAACCCCAATTTAAAGCTTTGCTAGACGAACAGTTAAGTAGCTAGGTATAAAATGTTGAACTTGATAGTAAAGTAGCATATCTAACCATAACTCAAAACGCCAAGTTGATGTTGACTATACAACTCTGACACTCGATTAGGCGTACATTCATCGCAAACCCCGCTTTGACGCTGGATAACACGTGCAGTCCTCCATAACCCCTCCTCGAAACTTGCTACAACATTTTGGTCGAGAAAATCTGTTTAGTACATAACTTTAACACATGAAATGTTTTAATCTGATAGTAAACTGTTGCTTTGAAAGGAGCATCATATTATCCATTGTGGCGGCACAATCTTGTTTGTGAATAAAACTTCATAAATAGGGGAACTATCTTTATGTCGCTTTGAGGGCCGGATGTAGTGGCAAACGTTTGAAAGTCATGTGATAGGAAAGAGTCTATTATTTGGTGTATTCTGCTTGATTATAATAAAGTCATACATCAAAATGTTCCTTGCCCCATGGAGAATCCCATTGTAGAGAAATATGACACACCCGCCGTTCTATTGTTCATAAGTAATCACCCGTATTGTATGCTTATGCATGCCATTCCCCGCTGACTGAAGTCAATAAAACCACCTGTTTTATTAATCGTTGCTAGGCAAATCTCACTTGGCAGAACACGTCTAATAAACTACTCTGATTGAAATGCTGCACAGGTGCTTGATTCAGTCTCCTTACTATAACGATTATCGTGTTCATATTATAGATAATCTCAGATTCTCCGCATGAATGCTTATCGATTTATTCTAACATGCTCCATGTTATAGCCGTGCGCTGATTGGTCCAGACCTCAAAACATACTGGGATTATCACACGATAATCTTCATTTGTTTGTTGTGATCTGTTTCATTCACGTGCCGAACTGGTGACGTCTCATTCTTGTGACGCAGTGCTACAAAGCTGAGCGACGATTGGTTCATTTACTGCGCAGTGGGCGGAGTTCACACAGCTGCAGCTCGTGAACGGACAGCACGCGTGAGCAAACCAGTCACGAAAATCTTGCATCAAAACGGGATAAATTTGCAGAAAATTTGCCATTCTGCTAATGAAATGAGGAAATGGTTATCATTGTGCATGTTAGAATGGAGTTATTGACCTTCTTAGTGAATATTATCGTGTAATAATTTTTCGATGTTTAGTTTTGGACCTCATCAAAAAACCTCGCGGCTACGCCGCTCGGTTTTTTGATTGACGGTCTAAAACTAAACATCGAAAAATTATTACACGATAATATTCACTAAGGCGGTCATTAACTCCTAAATAAGACGTTGTATAGCACATCTGCGTTGTTATTTGCATACACCAAAAAATATCATGCGACACAGATGTAGAGGTGAATTTTCTCTATAATTAATGTTCGGGTACTAATCAGGATCCGGGGGCCTATTCCTGTTCATGCAACTTCCGCGGGGCTTCTGTAAGCAAATTGCTGGATATCACATGCTTGGAGTTACCGTTTTCGATTGTTGATGCGGAAATTCGTTTGTAAACTACATCCGCTCCCTCCTATACTCGGGAGTACAGGGTGAGTAAAAAAAATGTCCTCCTGTGGTTTTGTTCATTTATTCTAATGAAGTTACAATTTATTGTGTATACGAATTTATTATTTATATAACAGTGAAATCCTTAAATTTTCTTCACTCTTAAAAGTGATATTTTCATTGCAGTTAGATAACACTTTTGCAGTTAGATAACACTTTTGTTATCTAACTGCTGAGTACCTGTGAACTCTGACCTGGCAGTGACCTTGCCGGAACTACTTCTTTCACTACTTTCATTCTGAGAATGCTTGCCAACAATTCATATAAACTCTACAAAACTTCGTCATGGAATGAATATATATGCAGATCATTTCATATATAAAATTCAATATATTCTTTATTTAAGTGTTAGTTAACATATCCACACAGCGCTGCGTTCTACTCTGGTACGATCTCTAAAATACTTGGGAGTGCTCGGCCTCAATCGTTGGTCGATCTGTCTCAATCTTTTGGCGATTTTTTCTTCAATGGTCTTGGACGATTTCGCCTTGGACGATATGACCTGATACCGTGATGTCAGGTCTATTTTTAGACTTTCGCAGTAAGTGAACTTTTAGGCTCGTTCGACATGAAATATCAGTTCTTACATCAACCAAGAATGCACAATTAATACTGATATGAGTAGAAAAATAAAGTGACTAACCACCTATGGTCCTTAGACTTTCGTAAGGATGATACAGAAAAGCGCGAAACACGCAAACTGCGAAGGGCTGGCTTCCAGCATGTGCAGTAGGAAAACGTTTCAGTTAGGTTCCAGCCCAAAGATATACAAACAAGGGGGATAGCTCTAAAGTTGATTTCTCGTATGCTGCATAGCGGTTTCCACATACAGTTACCCAGACGGAGAGCTTGAAGTTGCGGTTTGTCGTGTTTATCCGACCATGCGTGTTCGACACAGTCGCGAGTCGAGTCAGCAGTGTCGTGTTTTTGTTGCCCGTTCTTCCGGTTTCACTTCAATTCAACTGAACCGGGATGTAGACAGCTATAAGCAGGCCCACGTGCCACTGTCCCTCGTGAGAACTTCCCTTCCTATCACTGTCAGGTAAACTGAAAGTCTATAAACTCTTCTAAATCCAAGAAGATCTTTTCTTCTCGCTTCGAGCGGTCTTTCGACTCAACCGCTTGATTGACAGTTGCACGTGACTTTAGAGGCTCTTCAATTCCATTGGCTAATGCCTTTGTATTTCTCCGCGCCATAAACAAAATAAAATCCGACCTAATTTGTGTTAGAACTTTACTTCAAAAGACAGCCCACGATATCTAATATTACAAAATTGATAAGAAAAATACTGTTATATAAATAATAAATAGAATATTGCACTGCTGCGTTTGAATAGCATAAATATTTGTTCTCGTGAAAGGTGGAAGGATAACCCAATCGACGTTTCGCGTCTCGTGGGTTATCCTTCCAGCTTTCACTCGAACAAATATTTATGCTATTCAAACTCAAGAGTGCAATATCCTCTATATAACACATGGAAGGTTATTTCATCTCTCCACTATATTCAACCATGATATGTTTTTTTCGTGGAAGAAAATATACATATAATGTGTATATACCAATGGCGCTCACGAAAGGAAATTGCATTCTATCCATAATGCAGAAATGATTGTACACAGCAGTTGATGAAGAAACAGGAATGAGACTCTTCAATGTTTATCTATTTTCAGATATTTCTGTTGCACATTCTTGCAATGCCAAGTAACAACTCTCGGAGAGAAAGTTTTAAAGTTCAACAGAGATTCCCGAGAACAGCTAAAAGTGTCTCATTCTTGGGTCCGTTTTCATGCATTTCCACATTATGTAGAGAATGCACTTTCTATCCATGAGTGTCATTGGTATATACACATTATCTGTATATTTTTGTCCATAAATAAAACATACAATGGGTGGATATAGCAGAGAGAGGGAGTACACTTCTTTGAGTTATATTGATATACACAATAGATTATATATTCAGATGAATAAATAAACAGATTGGAGCGATGTGTGGACATTTTTTTACTCAACCTGTAGTATTTGATACAACGCTTTTTCGGATCTGAAGTCATCTACTTCTGCGATAAAAAAAAAATCTGTTGGATTGTTTATTACGTAGGGATTTTCTTACAGGCCCTCCTGCCACAAAGCGCTAAGAGGCATTTGTCATACAAAATGCTATCTCATACGGGGCTTTCAGGCGGAATAAATTTGCTTTCCGAATTCCGGGATTTCTTTTTAACCTGTGCTTTATTTACGCACAGTTCAAGGAATAATAACTGCTACCTTACTGGGACATAATAGTCCAAATTGTGTATAAAACAGCTAAGGGTTAGATCAAATATTAAAAATTATCCTAACCAGCGCTTGAATCCCATGATGCACCCAGATCCAACCACAACTAAACCACCCAACCATCGGGAAATTGAGTCTCGTTTGTTTGCTGCGTGTCAGGGTTCTCGTTCAACCTGAGGCACCACACTCGTTGTCAACTCGGCGACAATGGTCTGTCGGCCCTTTGTTTTGGCACCGAAGTTCCAGAAGCAGTTTCGGCCTTTCATTTTGCATCGTCAAGTAGAAAATCAGCCTGTTGTCGAAAGTCTGCTGGTTTCGGTGTTCGGGTAATTTAATTTGGTGAAGAACGAAACACTGAACACCCGCGAACCTTTCTTGGAGGGTTGTCAGTTGATTGCATTTAACATCTGTGACGTCAGCCGCGAGGGTCTTGAACAGAGTTTATTTCGAATGTCTTGTAAACTCGGTGAACATACTGTTAAAGCTACCTAGCAAGCACTGTCCCAAACAAATTCCCAGAAGCGGTAGAGAGAGCTAGAAGCCAAAGAAATGCCGCACTGGTTTTCAAGGCTTTAGCAACTGGAGACACTTTATAACGACATGCAATGGGAGTGCGGTGTAGCGTACAATATGGATTTTCATTGTTAAGTGGACGGTCAAGATACGATCCGGCTTATACAATTATGTCTTCCTGTATCTGAGAAAATTTTCCCAGCAATCGTTGAAATGTTCTAATTCGTGGCCAGATAAAAGATTCACGGACATGATCATGTCAGCGGTTGATGCATCTTCCATGTCGAGGAATATTTACACTCGATAGCCTATTGTTCATAAGTAATCACACGTATTGTATGCTCATGAATGTCATTCCCTGCTGACTGAAGTCAATAAAACCCCCTGTTTTTTATAAATCGTTTCTAGGAAAATCTCGCTGAGCAGAACACGTCTAATAAACTGCTCTGATTGAAATGCTGCACAGGTGCATGATTCGGTCTCCTTAGTATAACAATTTGCGCTTATCATGATATATTATAAAATCTCAGATTCTCCGCATCATTGGTTGCCGATTGACGTTTTATATAGTAAAAATGCGTTGTTCTTTGTAGACTCCAGAAAGACGCCAATTATATAATCTGACAAAGAATCGATCGATTTTTAGGTGCATATACTCTATAATTAATGTTCGGGTATTAATCCATATCCTTGGTCCTGCAAATACCGCGGGTTTTTGTAAACAAATTACTGGATATAACATGCTTGGAGATCCCTTTTCGATTGTTGAAGCGGAAATTCGTTCGTAAACTACATCTGAATACTGAATGTCGAGCGCCTCCTCCTTTTCTCAGGAGTAGTATTTGATACAACGCTTTTTTTTCGGAGCTGAAGTAATCTACTCCTGCGACAAATAATCTGCTTGATGCATAAGGATTTTCTTACAGGCCCTGCCACCAGTTTTACTTGCGCTTGCATGATAATATTGTTGTCACCCTAACCTATTGTAAACTGTTATCAACCATAACATGTTTAGACCTGAATATGTTCATCCATTGTACTGTTCTGTATAAATATCTGTACCATCTATTTCACTTCTCTGAAATAGACGAAAAGTCTGCTAAGCGAGACACAGAGCCCTCCAGCCTTAGATGTAAAAGTTGATCGAACAGTTTGCAGTGGATGGTGTTGGTTTATTAAAACAACTACCCTTACCAGCCCCTCCGTGGAAGTTAGAACTACCTTCATCTCAACTAACATCAGCAAGATATATAATAAATCAGACCCCCGCATATTATTGAATCATGTGCCAGAGAACACATACATAGTAACTGGTAACAGTATCTACAGGTGTATACCGATGATTCTAAGAGTCCGGACGACGGGATAACTGGGGCAGCTTTCTGTGTGCCGGAGTTTAAATACACTGCGTCTTATAGATTATCCGACCATATATCTGTTTTTACCAATGAGTTTATAGCAATTCTTATGGCTTTACGCTGGTTAGGCGAGTCCAAGCCATCAAGAGCTGTTATTTTGACAGATTCTTTAAGTGCATTACAGCCCTTTCTCAATTTCAATTATTCAAAATGTTTCGGTATTTTATATGAAATACTTTTCACTGTATCATCCTTACGTCACCAGAGTGTTTTTCGAACTGCGGTTTAAGGAGAAATGATTAAGGAGAAATGATTGGGCCGACTCCCTTGCCAAGTCTGCTTTGTCTTTCCCCACAGTAACAATCCAAGTTGGTCTAACAGTATCGGAGGCTATGTTCTACATAAAGCCTGAATTTTATCGTATGTTGCACGAGGAGTGAGACTGGTCTACTAAGGGGCGTTTTTATTACAGTTTTAATCCATCCTTCAGAGTCGGACTTCAGTATGCAATCCAGACTACTTGATGTGCAACTCTTTAGATTGAAGTCTGGCCACATCCCCCCAAACACATGCTTGCACAGACTCCGTATACACCCCACAGGGCATTGTGATACATGCGGTGTCCCGGAAGATATTCAGCTTTTTTATATACCTGCACCCGTTTTGCGGTTATTAGACAACAAATGTTGTTAAACGTTACATCAACGGGTATGGATACGTTTAATTTAACTTCATTTTTAAATCCTAGGCGAAACCATGTGCGAGACTTCAAAGCTGTGACAATTTATTGCCAAGTCAAATAGATTTTAGGCTAAATAGCCTAATTAAGCCTTATACTATGTTGATAGACTATGTTGATAAGCATTATGTTAATGCTTTCAAATATCTCTATTCCTCTCGACTAAGTATTGGCAGACTGCGATGCTTTCAGGTTCTCTCTTTGCTGATATTTCTCCAGGACGAGTGGAGATATTATACCAAAATCAGTTTTATTATACACATCTGGTTATGCCTACAATTATGTAGGGAGTGAGTGAGTGAGTGAGTAGGATTTAACGTCGTTTTCAACATTGTTTCAGTCATATCACGACGGTACCTACATGTGCCAGAACACGAGAGTGTCCACAGTTCCTATTATTCTGGACACTGATCAGCCCAGTCAGTACAGCACCCGGTCACCCATCCAAGTATTGCCCGAGCTCAACGCTGCTTAACTTCGGTGATCTGACGACAACCGGTGTGCCCAACGTGATGCGCCGTACCTCAATTATGTAGGGAACTTCATGTGTCTTCATCACTGCGTTATCAATGCGCACAGTTTACTGGCCCTTTTAATTTCCTTTTATTTTATTCATTTGCTGTTTTATCGGGGGTCGTTGGGACATTTACACCATAGCTGTTGGTACTATTGTTTTCTATGCGTGGCTCTTTGAACAGTAGAGGTAAAACACTGGTCTTGCCTCGGGATCGGAGCAATCTCCTCAAATAGCTATACACGTCATCTGATTATTTATACCTTATGACATCATGTCACGTTCTACCCCGAACCTATAAATAAGCGCCCTTGTCTACCATCATCCACTGAACTCTCCATCTCACAACTTAGACTTCAAAGTTAGACATCATACCTGATCAGCATTCCTCTAGCCTATGGAGTTGAAATTAACAGTTCTGTTGAAGGTGATCTTCTTTGTATTGCAATAGCCGATAATTGCGAACCGTTGAAGGGTATGAAATTCACGGCCAAAGCGTGGGAAAAGTGGAAGTCACATCTCTAACATATAGGTGAATCTGTTGACGATGAGCGTGAATCTCCACTGCCTATTCACCTAGATGAAGATGCCTACGTCTCTCTATCGATGTTTACTCGTTGATCATTGGAAAATCTGCGGCGAGAGAATTCTATTTCACATAAAATATCTCTCCACAATGAAAATGAATCGTCCTAAAGACTTGCAATATCTCATAGCTAGAAATACAACAATCCTATGTTTCAACCCGACGGAGTATCTCTCTAACACACTATTAGATATACCTTTGAGAGAAACATCTAATATCCCGCGAAGTTGTATTGTGTACATCACATCTTCACGCCACCATGATAAGGTATATTTTAATTAATGCCATTAAATCGTATCATCGACGATATTTTGTCTTTCTCAACGGTTCTAACCCATCATCCTTAGTATCTCTACACATGGAACATTTCCCCGATGCGTACATTTCTTCGTACAACTGTCAACGAAGTGTCGAATATAATCGACGCATTTTCTTGCTCTTTTCTTTTCGGGTTTTGTTATGGGGTTATAGCCATTTTTAACATTAACCAAGAATGTATACATAACTTATTACTAACCATCACTTTCCTGCCGCTAAAGTTCAAAATAGAAAACAGCTGTATAGTTCCCACGCGTTAACTAGTAATAACTTTACAGATGTTAAAAATAGTACATGTACTAGTACCACGACCTGTATCGATGTTATCGTATACACTAAGGCCCACATATATTTCGGTGGGTTATAAATATTTCCATGTTATTTTTTAAACTTCACATGCAAAAAATGGTAGTTTAGCTGTTACTTACGTCCGGCGCATTTCTTTTAGTCTACTTCATATAGCGGTATTCCTTTATACGTACATTCCACTAAAACAGTACGAAATGAAACGACAAAAGCGTTTCGGAATTCACATACACATACCATCATTGCATGGAAAACAATCGGCGCACAAATTGATATCCCTATCACAGGTCGTGAAACGACCCATGCTTTCAATACCACGAGATGAAAGGAACATTTTCCTTTCACTTTGTGAATATTCCGCCACTATTTGAACAACTCGCGACACAACTTCATATCAATATTTCAAAATCACTCATTATGTCGTTAATCCAACACCGTGTACTGTTTAGTCAACAGATAGGTAGCCGGGCTAGCTGTTATATGGGCTATTTTTGTCTCATTTCCAAGTAATACTGGAGCGTGTACTACAGGTTATTTGCTTCCCCAACGACCTGGCCGTTTGACCTTATACGTTCTGTAAAATGCACACTGGCTGGGCTCAGTCTGTTTATACCTAGCCCACTGTTTATTTATAGCGCCTTGCCTAACTATATCCGTACAATATCGACCTGAATTGTACTAACACTTACGTCGATCGGTAGTTGATGTCAAGGGTTAACAGAGCTATGGATAACCCAGACAGCCTATGTTTCTGACAACCGTCCAATCTACCTAAAAAAAGTTAACTAATTCATGGTCTATGGGAGACAACTCCACATTAATCGTTTTCAAAACAACACACTACGCTAACTGACAATTTTGTTTTCATTTGAGCAGTTTAAAATGTACCTGATAGGGGGGTCAAAATTTTATTAAACAGTGTTTTGTAGAAGAACCAGTCTTTAATTATGGATGAAGAAAAATGGAATTATCAGATTAGGTAAGATTGGTATGTTTACCCATATCTCATTACATATTCTCATAAGTAGTGTTAAACCGAGAGTCATAGGTCAAAGGGTTTTAGAGAAGAGGATCTGGTGATGAATGAGTTTCTCACGGAGTGAGGGGAGCGGTGATGAAAAGGAGTAGTCGATTCAAATGTTCGTGCCCAGTACTAGTACGGAATTACATATCGATGGCGCACAAACTGATATCCTTATAACTAAACTATACGATCTCGAACATTGCATCAATCACGCAAAATCTGCGAATAATCCAACACTGTAATCGAAGGTTTAGTCATTAGGTAGCTAGAATGGGTCTCTGTTCTACAGGTTAATTTTATCTCATTTCCAAGTAATACTGGAGCGTGGGCTACAGGTTATTTGCCTCCCCAACGACCTGGCCGTTCTGTAAGATGAGACGCTCAGCCCTGGTTTGTTTATCTGTCGGACGTCTTACTTTACAAAATAGATCATCCCACAATATGCGTTTTTTATAGCTCCAGCTCAGAAAACATAAGAATACCCCCAAGCTAACAGAAGGAGGACTATTACGTACACAGGAAGATTGGTCCAAAAGGCGCATCGTACATCATAGCGCAAGTCACGGGGCGAACGCGTCAGACATGCATATGCTAACAGTGCAGTAGAAGACTAATATGGTGAAAGGTAACCTTAGACTGAAGAACGCGTATGTATGGATGGTCCTACCCATCACCATAAATAGACGGACGAAGAGAATGGAGGGTTATTAAAAAAATGACTAATGCGCGCGCACACAATAAAAAACTTATAGCGCATATATAACAGGGGAAAAGGAGACGCTGAACACAAAGCCGAAAGGAGCAAAGAACAAAATCTTAAGATATGGATCATGCAGGCATCTACGAGATTGGTAACGAAATATCGCTGTGCCTAACAAGGCACAACGGCGAATGCCTTGGCGAAATAGTGGGTACAGCCGATGAATTAGAAAGTCGAAAAAGAGTCAAACTTTCAGCAAAGGCTCTGAGGAGACTTAAAGAAGTAATACCGCAGATAGACGAGCTGATAGAGAACAACGTGTTCACCGAGGAACCCATATTGCTGGACGGAAACATATATATCACGTATTCTCAATTTAAGGTATGGAAGAAAGTACACATTAGATATTGGGTCAAGGATTGGCAGAAGGATACCCTTCACCCAACAAAAAGTGGATTCACTTTCGATGTAGTGACGTGGGAATCTCTTAAAAAACATGTTGCAGGTGTGAACATTGAAGCGGAACCAGCAGAAGCTGATGTGGAAGAAGAGGAGATATATGTAATAGACGAAAAGAAGCCATGCGACCAGAACGATATGAGGAGAGCTATTAATGAACTGTTATGCGGAATCGCTAATCCCGATTATTGGCAAGCTGAAGAGGAAGACGTGTGACGGATGTATAACGGACAACCCCAATCACAAAAACCATCCTTGCATCATGGAACCATCAGACTTTCACGTCGACTCCCACATAAATTCAGCACTGAAGTTGATCGATGAAAGGCGTGTAGTAGAGGGGTTTTCTAACCGAATAGTAAACCGTGCCGACTTGTTACCTATAGAATTTCGGAAATATAACGGCGAAGCATGGCGACAGATGATAATGAAGAAGAAAGCCTGGAAGACGAATTGACCGAATATGTGAAAGAACTCATGCAGTGAGAGGATAGCGTTACAGGACAGTATCGGACTATCTGACGAGTGGATGACACATCGGGATTGTTTCGATAATTAATTAAAAGTGTACAGGTGGAATGTAGATATAGATGCGGAACCAAGATGACGCGTTACATATATACCTTTGTGACAATAACTGTAATCGTTTACAGCAGAAGGGCGTTTTTTGCTCACATGTATCAGACTGTGAAGACGTGAAGAGATGGTAAGGATGTATGAATGGTAAGTATAAGTCATATCTTTTTTTTCATATTTGTGTATTAATATTACAATGGTTGTAGAAATGTAGAAAAAATCAATGTATTACATATATCTGTGTACTGTAGAAACAATAGAAATGGAATGAAGTTAATATAAGATAAAGTGTGAGTGGTCTTTTATATCAATCAATTGTATGGGAATAAGCCGGCTACTCTCCCGCTAAACCTGTCATTACATAATGACATGGATATAAAGGTCAAGAATGACGTCGGGGAAAATTGTTGACAGTCGCAAATAAGAAATAACCCAGACATAGTCTTGATGCTGGTAGTGGTAAAATGGACTCGGTTTGCTAGTCTGTTCTCAACATTTTAACATACTGACGGTATTTAGTCCGATAGAAAGAAATAGACTCCTACACGCTAGGGAACGTATTTGGCGTAGTTGACAGAATTGGCTCTATTCAAGGCAATTTTTGTTCAGTACCTCTATATTTCATAGGTAGCTTCTCGTCGATAACTACTCACCCAGAAATAACCCTTCTCTTGATGAAACAATGATGCTGTCAGTGGTATGATGACGCCTTCGTTGCAAGGTATTCATAAGTCGAAATCCCATATCCGTAGTGTTTTGATGACATCACTTCCGGTTGATCTACTCCATTCGTGAAAACAATGCTATTCTTAACCCTCGGGAAATCCAATTCCTCCTCATCACCCTGGCGTCATCCTGCGCAGTCAGTCATACGGGTCATAGGTCAAACTTTTTGAATGGGAAGGAGGAGGAGGAGGAGGAGGAGGAATTGTATAAGTAGTACAGAATAGAGACAAACCAATATAAAGATTACAAAATAATCGCTCTATTCATCATAACGCTGATTTACAAATAATGAGAGAATCAGCTTATATGAAGTACATCGCCTTTGTTGTGACTATCACTTCGATATCTAGCCTTCCATCCAATGTTTATCTACTGATATTTCTACTGATTTACAAGCGTCTAGTCCGTCATTCATAATCCAGCCGTCGTCCATTAGAGAATATCCGCGTCCATAATCCAAAGACCTATTCCATTTTCCACATAACAGTATTAGCACCAAATTCAAAAAGACAATCATAGTATACATAAACATAGGCTTGTTTCCTGCAAGACAGAAGGGGTCAACAGTTATCAATGATGTCTTTATTCGGAATCGATGTTTTCGGAATCTTCGCTTCACTACTTTCCTCATAGTCGTTATTATTACTAACGCTATCAATCAACTTATCGAATGAGAATTTCCGCATATTAATCGTCTGTCTCAGTGCCCCCTCGTAGTCTGTCGTATAACGTTTGTAGACACCTCGTTGTTTTCAAAATCTCGTTATGAATATAATCGGTTTCACCAGACTCATCCTCGTCATAACCTTGGCCTATATATTGCTGTTTTCTCTCGTCAATCTTATCCCTGTAATATCTTGCGATAGGTTTACCGAACATCTCTTTCCACTCGTTATATTTGACCCGTTTCCGCCAATGGGTAGGTTGATCTATTTTCCTAGGATGGATGATTTCGTCATAGTTACAACACTCGTTATCTGAAGGGTATTTCCACTTTCGAAGCTCCATTCCATTCCCGCTCCTATGGATCATCTGCCTCTGCTGGAACTCGTCATCATCTTCATTCCGGTTGAACCACGACGTATTTGTCTTCGTATATAATCCCTCTTCCACTTGATCATTCTTCTTAGCGGAACATGGCGCATCGTGATATGGTATGGGTATCGGGGAACGGGTATGCGTTGAAATTGTGTGGATGGATTATGAATTGGGGGTGGGCGAGGCAGCAGTTGTTATTGCCCTTCTTCCTTTACAAGTTCCTCGCCGCTGGCATTACACTGGTAGACAGTCTGACATTTTCCGCTGTATGGAGTTTCAAATTGAGGAACAGATTTCCGTACGGACGAGATGTGGCTTCGTGAAATTTTGCCATGAAATGTGTCATATCCCGATAAAAGATCCGTCTCCCGAACGTGCGAATTTGCTGTCTATCAATAGGATTACTGAATAGAACGAAATACTGACAGTTTAGCGTGAAAAATCGAGATGCCTTGCCTTGGGGGAAGAGATTTTGAGTCAGATAAATTATGGATAAATTTCTGTGATGCGAATCTTTGGTGAATAGGTCGGCAATTTTTTCTTCGCGCTTTACCTCACCCATCAAATCGTCCAGAACAATGGTTTGGTCGATGTCGAAGGTATGCCGGGGAGAAAGTTGACATTTCCAGACTTGTAGATTCATAGGCTGATTGCCATTGACTGTAACACCATACGATGCGTGTTGGAGAGGGATAGATATTAGCACGCTCCAAAAATGTCATTACCCATGATGTCTTCCCACAACCAGTCGAGCCGCTGACTATCATAGTAAATGGATGTTCTAATGCTCTTGAGTGAGCCATAGATTGAGTGTCCTGATTACGTTTATGTTCCGCTATTATTGGTTGAGTCCCCAATTGGTGTATACGTTGATGTCTGATCAGGTTATCTGGACGCGAGAATGTTTTCTGACACACCGTGCACTTGTTTGACATGTTGACGCTTCTCTGTCAAAACGTAGATTAATTCTGATATAATTTCTCTCCATATTTTGTACTATACGGTGTCCTCCTCTTCCTCCTCAGCCATCTCATCTACGAAAAGTCATTATCGTTCTAATAATGAGCGTCACCGAGTGTTCAACATTAAATATCGCTATTAAAAAAATATTCCTTTTCCCATCATACATTTTCTAGATGTCTTGGAGAGAGTGTCTTTCCGTTTTCCCTTTACTGGCACTTGCACGCTTGCTTTCTGACGCTGTCTATGGAGTTCTGCTTTTGCCTGCTCCACAACTTGCTGTGCCGGTGAAATTAGTTCAACTGTCATTTCTCTTGTACGTGATTTGTTAGCCGAGTTCACCGTACTGTTGCCTTGCGAAATATTAAGAGAGTTTGGAGGAGAATGCACTCTCCGTCCCCCGATCTCACAAACTTCCTGCTTTAAGTATACTCTACTCTGGTCTTGATAAAATTTAATCCACATATCTGCATCGTTAAGATTGTCTTCTGTCGACATGATAAAGCGATAGTAGTGATGCGTTGGACGGTTTCTAAAGGAATGCAAAAAATCCTCTCAAAGAGTTATAATATAGGTTTGACAACATTGAATGTCGTAAAGACTTGTTTCACGAGGTATGGCGCGTCTATCCAACGGAAGAAGTTTCGTCTCTAGGATCCCTCCCGTTCTAGGTCGATTCTCGGAGAATCAGAGGGGTCTTTATTTGGAATGGACGTTTTCGAAGTCCTCGCTGTCACTCAAAGTCAATTGAAGAAGATAATTTCTCGTCTCCAGCTGCGTCTCGATAAAGCTTTGAAATGCCACATGCAAGGTCAGCAGGTTCTGTGCACGGGTAGTTGTGTTGGTATCGTCTTCGGATCCTA
>JAVTVY010040972.1:0-17865 GCA_036873755.1 Hanleya hanleyi | reverse complement strand
ATTATTTATTTATTTATTTATTTGTTTATTTATTTCCTCGAGAGCTTTAAAATAAGACCTCACTCTACCCAATCGGGCCACTAGTGCTCCACCTAGACTCCAACATGTCCACCCCGTATGGATTTATACACACTAATATCCCAGTATATGAGTGTATATGGGTCTATATGGATCTATATACAAGCCTACCCGGTACTTTCATAGTTTTTTTCCATCGTATTCTACATGATCAACCTCATAGCTCATAGTAAAAGCCATAAAAAAACGACCACCCCTATACCCATACAGGCCAAATATAGCGGACATCATCTTCGCCTGGGAATTGGTCTAGTCCGAGTTGTCTCCCTTGCACCAAAGCGTATAGATGGGACTGTGGTTTGGCTGGCGCGATTATCCGGGCAAATTGACCTTGAGCAGCCATTTTTGTTAGCGTTTGTTACAATTTTCTTGCTGTTTTACCGCGCCCCGGGTAGGCATACGGAGGACGATTTCGCTGATCATTGTGTTGTTTTCTGAGCTGGGGAACATTCTCTGTCGCAGTTTATAACGGAACTTTCTTCCTTTCGGTGTCCGCTGAGATCAATAATGTGACGAAACTCTGCACCATTCATCGCCTGCATGTATACCCGTCACACGTGGACTGTAATCGAGGGAGTGTGCTGTGTTGTGTTCGAGCGGACGCATAAATTTGTGATATCAGACAGGAAACGTGAAAATTGATATTCTTTCACAGATTTCGAAGTGTATACAGTTCTGGTGAGCTGAACGCAGCCTTTATGAGCAGCGATTGAACGATGATGTAGGCCACCGAACAGGTTTTGTGGAATCAACATTCTGTAACACTCCCCCCTCCCCCCTTGACTGGAGGGTTTTTATCGGACATCTGCAGTACGGAACGCTATTTGTTGCATACATTCGCTTATCGTGGCAGTCCGTATAATTTGTCAATTTTTGTGTTTGGTTTCGTGAGAGAGGACGACATTGGTTTTCATCAGTGCAAAACTCCCGCCCCCGACCCGCACCACAACAGTGAAAGCTGGTGGATGAAATTCTACTCCACGGGAACGGTAACGAATGAATGGAATATCTTACCAAACTCTCAGGTAGGATGTGGGTTTCAGGGGTTCACCGGGTGTGACAATTTCTTTATAATGATTTGTGATAAAAGCGGGTAAAACCTAATGTCAAAATCTCGTTGAAGGTCACGGAGATGTCGAGTTATTGCTGATCAGCTGATTTCCAGGACAGACAGACATTATCTCGGCTCTTTTCTCTTCGAAATTCTTATAATTTTCTCAATACAAATAAATATTTAAATTGACTCTGAGTTTTCTGTTGGCATTATTTCAGCAATATTATGCACTAAAATCTGATGATTCGAAATAAAACTAGGAAATTTTTTATCTTTGGGCAATGGTAACACAACACTATACAGTGTGCATGGAAAATTTTTTTTTAGCAGATACCACCATATTGCACTGACTGACACCGGCCGCCATCTTGTACCCAGCACCCACCACCCACACGCCGCCATCTTGTACCCAGCACCCACCACCCACACACACCGCCATCTTGTACCCAGCACCCACCACCCACAAGCCGTCTAGACTATAAATAACGTGTAGTATGTTCCCATTTATTCACAAAATACGATTATAACGACTTCGGCTCCACCACAACGATGTCAACACGAAGCCGAGGTATCCCGCCTCAACGAACAGATTAACGGTATGAGACATGGATGAAATGAAGGCGGAGATTTCCAGACAGAACAAACAACTCCATAAAGAAGAAAAAAAATCAAGATGCAGCGTGTGTACAGATGAAGAGAGCCAGTACGCAGTATATTGAAAAAAATGGGCGAGGGAGGGGAGGGGGAGGGGGGAAGGTTGGTGGAAGAGCCAAAACAATTTTTTTTTTATTTTAAAAAAAAGGAAAAAAAGATTCATGGAGCCAAAAAAAATCTTTTTCATTTTCTATGTTTTTTTTACAATTAAAAAAGGGTTTGAAAAAAGGGGTAACGGGGGGAGGGGGGGAGGATTGGTGGAAGAGCAAAAAAAAATTTTTTGGGGGGGGGAAGTGGGTCGAGTGAGGTATCAAATTGAAGCTTAGGTGAAGGAGCATCTGATGGACTGGGTGTAGGGTTGAATTAGGGTGATTCTGCGCATGCGCGGCGGCCGAAGGGTATGAAAATAGACGTTTTGGCATCTAGGGGAGCCCCTAGTGGACCGATGGGGTCGACTGAGGTATCAAAGTGAAGCTTAGGTGAAGGAGCATCTAATGGACTGATTCCATACCCAGGTCACGCCCGATTCACGCAGACCGGAAGTGACGTCATACACCTGCGCACAACCGTGATGGAAAAAACCCAGAACCAAGTCAGTACATTCCATACAGGCAGACGAGGTCAAAATACTCGCTTCTGATTGGCTGTCAAAGGTGACGATATGCAAATTTTTGAGGTCAAAGGTCAATGGTAGTGAATATACACACTCTATACTGGATATGACCTTGAACTGATCACGTGACCTCCATTACATGCATTCCTATCATTCAAATGACCTTGAACTATCACGTGACCTGTCCGTGATGACAAATACCCAGAACCAAGTCAGTACATGCATCCCATAGTCCCAGGTCACGCCCGATTCACGCAGACCGGAAGTGACGTCATACACCTGCGCACAACCGTGATGGAAAAAACCCAGTAGTGAATATACACACTCTATACTGGATATGACCTTGAACTGATCACGTGACCTCCCCGTGAGGGGAAAAACCCCAGAACCAAGTCAGTACATGCATCCCATAGTCCCAGGTCACGCCCGATTCACGCAGACCGGAAGTGACGTCATACACCTGCGCACAACCGTGATGGAAAAAAACCAGAACCAAGTCAGTACATGCATTCCATACAGGCAGAATGCAGGCAGGCAGACAGGAAGGCAGGCAGGCAGGGAGGCAGGCAGGCAGGCAGGTCAGGTCAGGTAAGTCAGATTGCAATGAATACAACCCTTTCCCTAAAAATCGACTCCTCTTATACGTTTTTCTACAATCCGCCATCTTGTACCCAGCACCCACCACCCACACATTGCCGCCATCTTGGTCCCAGCACCCACCACCCACACATTGCCACCATCTTGGTCCCAGCACCCACCACCCACACACACGCCGCCATCTTGTACCCAGCACCCACCACCCACACACACGCCGCCATCTTGTACCCAGCACCCACCACCCACGCCGCCATCTTGTACCCAGCACCCACCACCCACACACACACGCCGCCATCTTGTACCCAGCACCCACCACCCACACACATGCCGCCATCTTGTACCCAGCACCCACCACCCACACATTGCCGCCATCTTGCACCCAGCACCCACCACCCACACATTGCCGCCATCTTGTACCCAGCACCCACCACCCACACACACGCCGCCATCTTGTACCCAGCACCCACCACCCACACATTGCCGCCATCTTGTACCCAGCACCCACCACCCACACATTGCCGCCATCTTGTACCCAGCACCCACCACCCACACATTGCCGCCATCTTGTACCCAGCACCCACCACCCACACACACACGCATGCGCACACAACCAATTGTGACGTCATAACAGGTTCTGCGCATGCGCAGTGAGGCGCTATCGACCGAATTTACTTGCTGTATACTACTCACGGTAAACTGTAACTCCACATATATATGCACGTATATGTTGAGTTATTAAAAACACCAAAAATACATTTCCAGAGGACTCTTATGACAGCCATCTTGAATTTTCCTATGATGCTTTACATATATGCTCATGCTTAAATAACCCCTACATGATAAACTGTCAAGTCACAATCTTCTACATTCGTACGCGTACACATATTGAAAATATTTCAAAAGTACAATTTTCAAATGACCCGCTCGGCCGCCAGTTTGAATTTTCCCATGATACTTCACATACGAGTTCAAATGTGTGTAAATCATTGTGATTCTAGTTTTGTGACCTGTGATCATGGTGGAGAATGAAACGCATGGTCGGCGTCGGACTTCACAGTTATTTGTTCTGAATACAAACTTGCATTCAATAAATACTCCCTCGTTTGGGCCGTATTTATTACTATCGGGCGGTCACATAGTTAATCATTTTCCCAGATGACTTGATAGGGCTATTACATCATCGCTCTCAAATATTTCTAATTTCTATCTAAACCGTAACTCTAAATATATATGCGCGCATATGTTGAGTTATTAAAAGCACCAAAAATACAATTTTACATATATGATAATATAATGTTCATATATGATAGTATAATGTTCCTGAGGTGATACAATCAAAGATTGACTGAGATACAAATCATCACAGGGTACATATTTTGTTCTCGTGATGTTTTTAGAAATATGCAGACAGTATATTTGTCTTTGGGGTCATATATAACTTCTTGTCAGTACTTCGGCATCGTTTTCTACCACTCCTTAAATGTGAGTTTAATTCACGCAATTAGGTTTAAATTGATACATATATGATAACCTCCCAGAAATATTTTCGAAAATGTATGGAGTTACTTTTGGTATCCTTTGAGAACTGGTGTGTAATCGTATACAGGAATTGAGTCACATTTATAATCGTTTACCCATGCTCACACCGGTTCTGAATTCCAGGAGTTCTCATATCTGATAATGTTCCTGAGGTGATATCTTGTAGTTTGGTAC
Organism: Hanleya hanleyi; assembly: GCA_036873755.1. Classification (NCBI taxonomy): domain Eukaryota; kingdom Metazoa; phylum Mollusca; class Polyplacophora; order Lepidopleurida; family Hanleyidae; genus Hanleya; species Hanleya hanleyi. The sequence goes on along the minus strand of JAVTVY010040972.1, from coordinate 13,156 downwards.
TTTGATCAATTATGAGTTATTTTACTATGCCGCCGCACTAGTACGCTATAAATCTTTTCTGTTACAGGGTCGAGTTTTCGAAGATTCAGAGTACCCGAATATACCTACTGTCGCATTCAGATTTGAATATCATCATGGCATCGATATATATTGGTTATAACTCTTATATGATAAATAGATTATGGTGTGGTATTTTATATCGGCCTGGGTATCGAACAGTCCTCGGCCTTCGGCTCTCAAATATTTCTAATACATGTATACACTGCGTTTCTTGTTAAATAATCTATAGTAAGATATAGGTGTCACATTGAGGTCATGAAAATAATCCATGGCAAAATATAGGTGTCACCTTGAAGTCATGTAAATAATCCATGGCAAAATATAGGTGTCACCTTGAGGTCACATGACTTATGAAAATTTGTGGTTATGTAACTTTTACGTGCATGCCAGTTGTAAATAGTTATGTTAAGACAGTAAGACAATCTTTATTTAAAGTCGGTCAGGTAGACATAAAAACATTAGCCCAAAGCTATCCACCGACATAAAATAAAAAAAAACAAACAATAACAAATCGGTTATGCAGATAGATATATATTACATAATCTAATATAAGGCTAGCATTAAAATATTGTACAACTATGTTGTAGTTGACGGTCCAGTCATACAGCTCACATACAGATCACCTCTGAAGAAACTGGTTAAAACCTCGATAAGGTGCCTTCTTGTTATAAGGTAGGTTATAACAACTGTTGTGTGTAAATATCTCTCTCTGAATAAGGACAGATAGACGCTCTAGAGAAGAATAGACGGAGTACAGTTCATAGCTTGTACAACCCCCAGTGTTAAGCCTCGCCAAATACGACCGCTTTTGTCGCTGTTATATATATGATGCCAGAAGTGGATGAAAACTAGTTCATCCACTTCTGATGATGCTCTTAAAATTGAACAACCAACGACTTTAATAATAAAGACTGCTGTTGTGTGGTAATTTCTCGCCGGCTGGAGCTCACTGAGTTAAAACTGGGACGGCATGACAGAGACCCAGTCTTACAACGCCTCAAGTCGTGCAAAAATGTTGCTTCCCCGAGGCTAAAAGGATCAAATTTGTTGGTCACCCCTGGAAAACGTCTGTTCCCCTCCCCGTCACACCACTTTCCCTCGACCACTTTTCTTTAAATTGTCAGAGTTTCGGGATATCAATTGTATGAGGTCAGAGGAATTCTTAGTGACGAGGCAATATTTGTAGGTCAAGAGGTTCCTAATAGGGCCTACATAATACATGGGAATTCAGGCTTTTTTGTTACCTGGAGGCTATATGTACATGAGAAAACACAACACTGGCTACAGCAGATTTAACTGCAACGTCCATTCCTAATCCTAGCATTGGCAGTCACATCATGGGTCTAAATATTCAAGCTTAATCATAGCATTGGCAGTCACATCAGGGGTCTAAATATTCAAGCTTCTGTAGCAATGAATATGCGGGAATAACCGTTTGCGCCCGAGGAGGAAAGTGTGTACGCTAAATCGTGTTTTTGTTGTTGTTGTTGTTGTTTGCGAAACGAACATCGACGTACAACGGAACGAAGATGTGCGACATGTTTCATGGGGTTGCTCTCGAGCTATCGTATCTATTCCGCTTAAGCCGGTGTGAAGGTGAACGTTGTCCTGATTAGTGGTTGTCCGTCGGACAGCCATTACTGGGACAGGTTGTCCATGGACAACATGTACTGTTGTGAGTTGTCTCGGGACAACTGATACTATCATAGGTTGTCCATGGACAACTACACCAGGGGATACGTTGTCCGACGATAGAAGTGGTTGTCCAGGTTTTATCGCGATTATAACTAAGTCGTATTAAGGGTTGTCCGTCACCTGGGAATAGTTGTCCAGTATCAGGTCTCAGCATGTAAAGCGGTTCAATAAGGCAATGATAGTATGAGTAGCCGATAAATGGATTGTTTTAACCCTAACAGATCTGGGTGATTTGGAGGTTGTCCCCGCCTGAGGATGGAGGGTGGGGGAATTTCAACGCCCCATCTATTTTCGTTATATCTTATAGTTGAGTCAAACTCTATGATGAAATGCTAAACAATTCAAGATGATCGCCATGATGACGTCACAGTGACGTCATCTTTTCGGAAATCATTTTTCGCTTCTTCTTTTTTTTGGACTGATTTTTTTAATTTTCCGATATTTTATATCAAAAACTAATTCATATGATAGAGAATAATTAGTTTTGGCAAAATAAATTACTTTTATGCTCTTTTAGGAATACGAAAAAAATGAACGGAAATGACCGAATGCACAATTTTATGGGGATATATCTCTCTTCTTCTCTTCGTACTCACCCGTATAAATAGTTTTAATACCCCGTATGCTTAGGAGATGAAAGCACGTACACTATATATGAAACAGTCTCTTTGATTACGTCACAATGACGTAATCAAATTCACATTCAAATGCACAAATTCGCATCTGAATTTTTGGGCCGAATTTTCCAATCAGATTTTTCCAATTTGAGTTCAATTTTCCCGCAAAAAAATCTTGTGTCGTGATGCCATGCGGTGGGGTTAACCCTGCAAGGCCGTTTTTTGTGGGGGGGGGGGGACATCGGGGCCTTCGTACCAAACTTTCTATCCTCTATCCGGAACGATAAATACTTGTTTGAGAGCTGCAGAGAATAATGGTTAAATTCAAAATGGAAGCCATGTGGGTATGTGGGTTTTCTTAAAAACGTTTGCTTTACTGCATGGAAAAGTGGACTGAAACTATTTGATTTACTAATTTATCATGCAGTGTTTGCGAAGAAATGAAACACAAAAATGCCTTTTTAATAATGACGTCACTGTGACGTCATCACACAGTATTCACCCCCTAGCTAAAGGAGTACGAAAAATATTTATAATGAAAATTGGCTAAAATAGATTTAAAACTACATTCAGGGAAGATGACTTCACCGTGAGGCCATTAGAGTGACCATTGTTAATTGTATTACATTATCCTGTCAAGTTTCACCCCCTAACGGAAATGGTTAAACATATCGGTATTCGGGATAATTGGGGTAGCGAAGAGCGAAGGGAATGGGGGGGGGGGGCAGTATACTAAACAAGTCATCGTTAATGATTTCGTTCTAAAAAGCTAAATATTTCTTGCAGAAATTGTCGTTTCGCACAGGCTAGGAAGATATGATATAAGGAGGCGGGGGGGGGGGGGCGGCTGGGGAAGACGGCCTTCCTACCCGGCAGAGATTGACACCAAATGCTCAAGTGACTTGGTCATTACGGTTAATTAGCAGTTCTGATGTTTCAGTATGCAAAATTAATCTGAGAACAAGCAGATTCGGATTCAACATCCTCGGATTAACCTGAAACAAGCACATTGCAATACAAAATGCCGCAACTTCTGTACCTACAGTGTCTTTTTCAAAATTAGAATTGTGTTAGTTTGCCTCCATCTTATTATGTAGGCCTACGTGGATTACTTTGATAGCGAAATATGTTGTTGTATATAACGTGTACATCAGTTCAACAAAAACACTGTTGACTGTGATAGGAAGAAACTGACGAATAATACGTCAAATATATTTGAGAATAGAACTAAGTAATAGGAACATTAAAATATATGTAACAAAAATTTTGCCTCAGAATATAATGTCCACCTGGCGTCATTAATCCACAAATGATCCGTGAAAAAAATAGCATGGAAAATATGATAATGTACCATAATAAAAAAAATAATGTGACGCGGATGGGATTCGACCCCACAACTTACTGGAACCCGCTCATCCATATTACCGCGCCTCTTTCCCCTGCACCACTTGGGACAGCTGCCGAACCACTGAAAATTTGTCACCTTTATACCGTGACCTAGTTTCTGATAATACGATGGACAGCACGTCGTTGTTGTAATAAGAGAGGTTGTCCCCCATGAATAGTTGTCCGGATGCAAATATAATATTAATGCATTACAACATGTACAAGAGTAATATGTATCGAGTGGACAACTGGTACCTGAAACTGGGTGTCCCCCGGAGGGGGACACCCAGTTTCAGTCAGGACAACCACTGCCAGGTACAGGTTGTCCTTCGGACAACCAATACTGCGGGACAACCATTATTGCTACACCGGTGCTAGGGGACGTGTTCACTTCATAGCTTCATGGTCGCAATAAAAGCGCGACTCAGATATCAAAGCTACGTCTTAGATCCAATATTCTAGTCTGTATGTCACGTGCCGCGAGAGGCTCTCCTTTGGAGTCCTATGGTTGTTTTTTAGTCGTCAACTTTTCCCACATCTTACATATTTCACCAATTTGATGTCTGTATATGTTAGGATTCTGCTGAAGGAATATTAATTCCCGAGGCCCGCCCTCTGTACATACCATTTGACAAATATATAGGTGTATTGGTTTGGTGGGAAATTTAGCGCACGACGTTGGGTATTGCACGTTAGTTTGTTGCTGCGTGTTCTTGCATTCATCTTGTTTACCTCATATTCAGGCGTTTATACCGTCATGCCCTAGATGCTCATCAATTAACATCAGATGAATTATTTGTTTTAGATGATCTGTCATCTCAGCTGCCAAACTAGCGTATTTAATTCCGCTCAAATCGGAGCTAGGGGCCATGTGGTTACTGCAATAAAAGCGCGACTGAGATACCAAGTTAACGTCACAGATTCCTCCGTATGCTAGTCTGAATGTGAGGTGCCAGAGGAGGCTTTCCTTGGAGTCATATGGTTGTTTTGTACCCGCCAAACGTTGCCAACTTTTCCCAAATCTTTCATATCTCACCAATAAAATAAAATGTTATTAAAGATAGATCGATCTATTCAGACATTCTGCGTTTATTTCAACGAGTTTGGTGTTTGGTAATATTGGCAATACTCAAAGAAGATGGATGACCGAGTTATTGACATGTGTCAGGATACTACATGTACAAATTAATCTAAACAGATGGGATATGTTTCTGGGAAACTACCAATCCTTCAAAAATAACCGTTCTGATTGTACTGGATGCTGTTAAACATGATCAACCCAATCTGGATATGAGTGTGTTGAACGATGCTAGTTCCATGGTGAATCTAGCTTGCTGTTGGTCATTCTATTTTTAAGAAAGTTATCCTCTGTGATCCACCCTCCCATCTCCGTTGAATCAACCAGTTACCAGCTTGAATATATATATATATCGGTTACGAAAGATCCCAGTCCATATTCCAGCAGAGTACTTCACGTTGTTCAATTCCTTGTGAATAGTCCTATAGTAACTTATTGTCGTTATGTGTTATCGAAAATATAAATACTGTATATAATGTACCCATCTCTTGCCATGTTTTGCTTCCCATAGCGAAGCATAATAATTAAAATAATAAATATTGACTACCTTTACATTAAGTACTTACTAAATAATCTTCATTCTACCAATGGATACAAGAGGTGTGCTTATGGGGATTAGATCAAGTGCAGCTGACAATAAGCTGAGACATAATATTTATCTACCTATGAGGCCTTATGTGAGGTGCATGGAGATTCCGGTTGCCAAATTATGCTAAGGAGAAAATGGTCGAGAAATTAATAACCGGGATGAATTCAGGTCTTGAAAATTTACTACTATAATAATTTTGTCTCCCTAAATTACACCTTTAAAATGTATGGCTTGTAGCAACTATTAATTACAAGTAGAAAAGTTTTCTTAGATGGGAGAAATAAATATTTTCTGCTGAATTCGGAAAAGATAAGCAATCCTTATTAAAAGCAACGGAAGAGATCTTTGAACCAATCCTTTTCATGCAAATATTCTTGCTTTATCTTCAGTACTGATTTACCCTGTTATAAAGTCAATGCAATGTTTTTCTTATTTAAGAAAATCCATGCAAGTTTCGTTCTAAAGTATTATCGAGGTCACTGATCACGGATCCGAGGTCAGAATTGACGTTGACCTTGAGAATAATCTCGAAATCGAGGGTCGGGCATTTCTAGATCAGTGTGTCAATTGTCGGTGTAACTATTAGTGATATTGTCCAATAGAGGGATGCCAGGATTGGTGCGTAGCGAAATATAGAAATTTTCGGTTGCATAGCAACGGAAATATGCACATTGCACATTTTAACCCATTAAATGAACAAACCTAGGTCAAAGCAAAGGTCAAAGTCGAGGTCATAGCTCAACGCACAGTTGACGAGGTCATCACATATCAAAAGTTCATCAGCCTATATCTTGTGACCCTCCGACAAGGCCCCAACTCCGCATGGAAACGGAGGTATTATTCACATGAGATAATTACTGGTCCCTTGACTATGTTACAAAAACTCTTTGTTGTTACATTAGCGGTTCAGATGTACATTGTTAACCGTTAATGTCGCCAGGACGACAATGAGAAATTGCAAAATCAACTACAATGACACAATTGTCGTAATTGCGCCATTAGTCGTCGACTCTGCATGCACCAGAGTCACCAGCTAATGTCGCAATTGCGACAAATTAGCGTTTGACTCTGCATGCAGAGTCGCCTGCTAATTTTGCAATTACGACATTAGCTGGCGACCTGACAACTGTTAATGTGCGACAGTTGTGTCATTAGTAGTTGCTACAATGCCCCCCCCCCCCCCAACGTCGAATTTGAAATGTGTTAGTCGCGCCACCCCACCCCCAGGTGATAAATGAACCGTCCCTTCGGCTCCGTAACACTTGTACATGCAACTCGGGTTGATGATACCCAGACCGATATCAAAACAACCATGTAATAATCTAATTTAAAATACTTTATTTTATTTTGGACAACCATTGTTCTCCTCGGAATACCAACATAGATTCCCTCTCCAAAAAACAAAACCTGCAGATTTTTCCCATTGGCTCCGATGATCCCTCATAGCCGTCGGTAATGTTAAATTTGCATATACAAATGTAAGCGGGGACAGGTTGATAACGACCATTCCTTAACGGTTTATTTCCACAGAATACGAGGGAAGCCTACAACAAGTATATATATACACGATTGCAACAATGGTATTTAACACCCGACACATAACAGCTGGCATTGAACAACTCTTACACAATAGAACATTTTAATTATATACATCTGACGAACATCCTGACGTACCACTGCAGAAATATGTTACAATAATTCGACATAGTTATATTATATATGCTGTGAAAATTCATCTTGTATATTTTAATCAGACGACAGAATTAAGACCCGTTGAAGAAAACATTAGACATTCAGATTTCTCCTAGGCTAATTTCTCAGTACTTCATGTACGTCGGAGAGTCCGTCCGCCGTATGAGCGTCCGTCCGTTGCTGCATTTTAGGCAAAACCGCTCGAGATACTGTGACCAAATTTTGGAAACCTATTTATCTAGTTGTAGGTCAGACGCCTATCGAAAATGGCTCATATTTTACGGAGTTATTTTCTTGAATATAATCAACTATATCTGCAGAACTGTGTTCGATACAGCTACTACATTTTGGAAGCTTATTTATATAGTTGTATTCTAGAAGCCAACAGAAAAGTAGTCGCCTCAGCTCTTATTTTACGAAGTTACGCCCCTTTCAGATGCGATAACATCTGATTTTGTGATACATGCTTGACTGTAACCAGTTATATCTAATTAACTGTGTTTGGTACAGCTTGCAAATTATGATGAAACGTTTTTATCTAGTTGTATTCTAAATGCCTACAAAAAATAGTCATCTCGGTTCATATTTTATGGAGTTGATAAATAGTTGAGAGTTATATCTGCAGATCCGTGTTCGATACATCTAATAAATTTTGGACACTGATTTATCTAGTTGTATTCTAGATGCGTACGAAAAATTCATCGTCCCGGCCCTTATTTTATGGAGTTATGTCCCTTTCCGGATATAATAATCTTGGATATGCTTGAATGTATTAACCAGTTATATCTGAAGAACTGTGTTTGGTACAGCTACCAAATTATTTATCTACTTGTATTGTAGAAGCCCACAAACAATTATCCGCCTCAGTCCTTATTTTACTTCTTTTTGGGTGTAATAATCCATGATTTTGTGATATATGCTTGAATGTAGCTGATATATCTGTAGAATTAATGATATGTTCTGAAAACGACAATTCTGAATGATTAGTAAATATAGCCATAATATGTTGCACATTCTCAGCATATTTCTCGATTGCGTGGGGGAAGCCGAGGGGTCCCTCATGTTAAGTACCGCAGAAGTAAGATGTAAAAGGGCTGCGATCGATTTCTGGGTGTAGGGCACGTATATATTGATTTTATTACATTACAACTGGGCTTGCTCATGCGCCATTTGATAACAAAACAATCACAATTTATATAAAAAAATACAGCTGTATATGTGAGGTTTACATACGAAAAACTCCTTTGTGTGTGATGGTAATCAAGACGATTTCTTTTTCCACTCCAAAACCTGCCATATAAGATTTTTCTTGAAGTTTACATACTGAAATATCGCCTTCAAAAAAACTGAGATGTTCAGTTGCATAAAAATGGACATATGATTGAACAAAATGTGCTCCCGGGCTTATTTTGGTATTGTGGGGCATTTTCATGAAGGGTTTTCTCCTGTAGTAAAAATATGACACCTGAAACCAAACCATTCGTGGTTCTTTCCAATAAACAAACTTCCTAATATATTGTGTGACAAAATTATTTTGGTTTGCGGTGTCATATTTTTGCTATAACAGAAAATCCTTACTGTAAATGCCTCAAAAATACCAAATCAGGCGGAGGAGCACATTTTGATCAATCGTATCTATGATGGCCGAGAAGGGACATCGCTGTATTGTGTTATGAATCTGGACCGACACACGAAGGCAGGATGCGAAGTCGTGAAGGCAGGATGCGAAGTCGCGAAGCCAGGATACGAAGAACGAAGGCAGGATGCGAAGCGCGAAGTCAGGATGCGAAGGCAGGATGCGAAGCGCGAAGTCAGGATGCGAAGGCAGGATGCGAAGTGCGAAGCTTTTTTTATGAATCTGGACCGGCACACGAAGGCAGGATGCGAAGTCGCGAAGGCAGGATGCGAAGTGGCGAAGCCAGGATGCGAAGAACGAAGGCAGGATGCGAAGCGCGAAGTCAGGATGCGAAGACAGGATCGAAGTGTGAAGCCACGATGCGAAGCGCGAAGTCAGGACGCGAAGTCAGGATGCGAAGCGCGAAGTCAGGATGCGAAGTCGCGAAGGCAGGATGCGAAGTGGCGAGGCCAGGATGCGAAATCAAAACATGAAGCGCGAAGTCAGGATGCGAAATCAAAACAATGCGAAGCCAGGATGCGAAGTGGCGAAGCCAGGATGCGAAGTGGCGAAGCCAGGATGCGAAGCGCGAAGTCAGGATGCGAAATCAAAACAAAACAATGCAAAGACTGGAATCGGAGCGCGAAGTCAGGATGCGAAGGCAGGATGCGAAGCGCGAAGTCGGGATGCAAAGTCAGGATGCGAAGCGCGAAGTCAGGATGCGAATCAAAACAATGCGAAGCGCGAAGTCAGGATGCGAAATCAAAACAATGCGGAGCGCGAAGTCAGGATGCGAAATCAAAACAATGCGAAGCGCGAAGTCAGGATGCGAAATCAAAACATCAGCATTGGGCATGATTCTATCAAAACGAGGCCGGTTTGTAACTCTGATTCCTAATATGCATTGCAGAGGCAATTGAAGATTATTGCTGGTTGCTATTATCACAGCAACGGAGGAAGTAAATTATTCTAATTTATACCTATTGCATTACAGATGTTTTATAGAAATTCACAAATGATAATTTGAATATTTTCAGATCTGGCGTTTCGGGATGATTAAAACCAACCCGAATAATTAATAATTAATACTGAAGGGCTCAAAGCTTTCGTAAGACTCTAATTAGCCTGGTGACTGTTCAGGTTGACATTTTAATTCCAATCTTACAAAATTTCCAGTTAGCCTGGTGTGTGAATGGGACAGACCATCTAAAAACAATTGAGAATTATTGCCTACCAGATAAATTGCTAAGCAGATCAAAGTGGCAGTATTAATAACATTATGCTAACCAACGAAGTGCTAACACTCTCGCAGGACTTAGTCTCGTACATTTCAGGTTGAACAGATCATCCCAGGCTGGTTAAAATTAATTTCCTGTTTAGCATGATGTTAAAAATTATGTTAAAAATAAAATCCCAAAACATTGCCTCGTTTTTGTGGATTTTTGTTATTCTATCAAGGGATGATGTCCTGTCTTCAATATATTTGTGGGAACTCACAACCAGCAATAATATATATCTTGAAAACGGAAACCCAGTTACTCTTATTCAAACATAAATGGGCCATTTCCCATGGCATCTGGCTATCTCCCACGTGGTATTTTTAGTGTGACAGTTTGGCGGCGGAAAATGACACTTGGACTAAATAACATGATATAGCCTACGAACACCCTCCACGTAAATTTTTGTCAAACTCTTATTATTAAATTTGTTAATTAGGGTATGTTGTGATTCCATAATGAGACTGAGCAATCCATGTCGATGATCATAATTTTGCAGAGCCGGTAGGCCTACACCTCGAGGGATGACGAAAATTTTTGGGTGGCCCTGAAAAGGACCGTTGCGAGAGCGACATGCGTTTTTAGCGGGATTGAGACCGTTTCCGAGAACCGTTATGATACCATGCGGTATTATCACTCAGTGATAGATGGTTTTGAATTTCGAATAATATTTGAACACATATATATCAATTTGTCTATTTTCAATTCTGATTTATAACTGTGCAAGTTTTAAATGCACACCCAAAGCCTGTTTTATCGAACTATTTGATCTGGCTGTTTCTGTGGTGGACACTGACGGGGAATTCTGGAAATGGATTAGAACACGGCCGATTGTACCATATAGAATATACAAGAATATCTCTTTATTTATGCTTATATTCCAAAGGGTTGACGTAAACAGAGAAACAATAAATTGGCAATGTTTGGCGGCCTCGGCCTTAACAATCTCGACTTCGGACTCCAAACTATATGCATCGTCGGATGAATGATGTAACTCGTTTATTGAACAGAAAAATCGTTTGGCTTGTATCTGGGTCTAGTTTCATTAAATATTAGTGTACATTTATTGAGATATCTACTCCTAAGTCGCTTGACCTCGGTCTCGGTGCGTCGATTCCAAAGATGAGGAGGAAAAAAAAGACTAAAATAACAAGCTGAGTAGCTAGCAGGTCCTTCGCCAAGTAGCCTGTTTGAGAGCATGCAGCATATATGCTTCCATTATCTCCTTAAATATAACTTGGAAAGTGGATATGTGTATGTGGAAAGAGACATTTATCTGGAATTGTTGAGACAATTTGAGGAGGTTTGGGAAGCAGTAATGGGTAGTGTAACACTGGAATGTAAGTCTGTAGTTGTATACGGATTTGTGGATGGTGAGGTTTATAAATCGATGGGTGGAATAGATCAAGATATCGCGTTCACAACACAGACGGGTACAATATGGGCGAGTGAAATCCAAGATGGTCAATGGCAGCCATCTTGGATTACATACTACCTCAATGAAAATCAATACCAATGGCTGTCTAACTGATGTGAAACACTCTCTCGAGTTTGAAGTCGATTGGTCAAATTGTTATCGAGATATCACGTTCATAAGATCCGAGATGGATGGAATCCAATATGGTCAATGGCAGCCATCTTGGATTACGTACCTCAGTGAAAATCAATACCAATGGCCGTCTGACTGATGTGAAGAACCTTCCCAAGCTTGAAGTTGATGGATGGAATTGTTCTCGAGATATCGCGTTCACAAGATCTGGGACGGATGGAATCCAATATGGTCAATGGCAGCCATCTTGGATTACGTACCTCAGTGAAAATCAATACCAATGGCCGTCTGACTGATGTGAAGAACCTTCCCAAGCTTGAAGTTGATTGGTGGAATTGTTCGTGAGATATCGCGTTCACAAGTTGTGGGACGAACAGTATCCAATATAGTCGATGGCGGCCATCTTGGAGTACGTACCTCAGTGAACATCAATACCAATGGCCGTCTAACTGATGTGAAGCACCGTCTCAAGTTTGAAGTCGATTGGTCGAATTGTTCTTGAGATATCGCATTCACAAGATGTGGGACGGACAGAATCCAATATGGTCGATGGCAGCCATCTTGGCTTACGTACATCAGTGAAAATCAATACCAATGGCCGTCTAACTGACGTGAAGCACCTTCTCAAGTTTGAAGTCGATTGGTCGAATTGTTCGCAAGATATCGCGCTCACAAGATGTGGAAAGAACAGAATCCAATATGGTCGATTGCGGCCATCTTGGATTACGTACCTCAGTGAAAATCAATACCAACGGCCGTCTAACTGATGTGAAGCACCTTCTCAAGTTTGAAGTCGATTGGTCGAATTGTTCTTGAGATATCGCGTTCACAAGATGTGGGACGGACAGAATCCAATATGGTCGATGGCGGCCATCTTGGATTACGTACCTCAGTGAAAATCAATACCAATGGCCGCCCAACTGATGTGAAGCACCTTCTCAAGTTTGAAGTCGATTGGTCGAATTGTTCGCAAGATATCGCGTTCAGAAGATGTGGGACGAACAGAATCCAATATGGTCGGTGACGGCCATCTTGGATTACGTACCTCAGTGAAAATCAATACCAATGGCCGTCCAACTGATGTGAAGCACCTTCTCAAGTTTGAAGTCGATTGGTCGAATTGTTCTCGAGATATCGCGTTCACAAGATGTGGGACGGACAGAATCCAATATGGTCGATGGCAGCCATCTTGGATTACGTACCTCAGTGAAAATTAATACCAATGGCCGTCCAACTGATGTGAAAGACCTTCTCAAGTTTGAAGTCGATTGGTCGAATTGTTCTCGAGATATCGCGTTCACAAGATGTGGGACGGACAGAATCCAATATGGTCGATGGCGGCCATCTTGGATTACGTACCTCAGTGAAAATCAATACCAATGGCTGTCCAACTGATGTGAAGCACCTTCTCAAGTTTGAAGTCGATTGGTCGAATTGTTCTCGAGATATCGCGTTCACAAGATGTGGGACGGACAGAATCCAATATGGTCGATGGCGGCCATCTTGGATTACGTACCTCAGTGAAAATCAATACCAATGGCCGTCCAACTGATGTGAAGCACCTTCTCAATTTTGAAGTCGATTGGTGGAATTGTTCT